>RXPK01001192.1:0-136561 GCA_004143645.1 Protaetia brevitarsis
CGCTAGAACCGAATCGAACGGTAGTTCGCCTCGCAAATTAGATTTTAGTCGAAAAATAAGGAAATTTAACGATTTACACATTTTGCGTATGCTCGAAACAGTTAAATTCGAAGGTCCGGTTTTGCGTTCGATTCCCGATAAAATGCGCTTCGTATGGACTATCCGAAAGGCCTAGCGGCGATTTCATCTTCAAAACTTAACCTCAATACTCGAAAACGGTTAGAGATAGCGGATCGCGACTTTTATCACCAATTCGATTCGAACCGATCAATGCGCGGTTACTAAGGATTCATATTAGGAGTCTAGCGGTTTTAATTTCAAAATTGACTCAATTTCTCTGGGAAACGGGTATATCGGAGCGCGCTCTTCGCCATTCGATTCGTGCGGAAGCGCTTCTAGTGGTCACCCGGGTCGTTTTAGTTCAAACTTGAACGCCTATCTCGAGAACGGTAATAGCTGAGGGACGCGCCGGCGCTGTCGATTCCTCTTGATAGACGCTTCTTTTGACTTCTGTCTTGGGCTATCCACGTTTAGCTATTTTCAGCGATTTTTGCTAAATTCCATCAAAATTCCGGTTTGCCCATTCTCGGAACGAGACCGCTAGCGCCGCGCTTTCAATATGGATCCTCGTCGAAATACCGTCGACATATATAATAAGTTAGGGTTGCGGTCTTTCTTCTGCCGATAGCAGTATATTGCTTGGGGTAATAAATAGCCCAAGAAAGCGTGTTTTTTCGTCTTTCAACTAACTCCGAACGCAGTAGCTAGGCGTTTGCTTGTCTCAAAGATCCGGCGCCCAGGGAACCTTGGAGCCGCTGAACCGAATCGGACGTAGTTCGCTCGCAATAAGAATTTAGGTCGAACAATAAGAATTAACGATTTTACACATTTTGCGATATCCGAGAACGTTAGAGATATCGAGTTCCGTTTTCGCGTTCGTTCCCGAAAATGCGCTTCTGATGGATATCCGAAAGTCTAGCGGCGATTTTATCTTTCAAACTTAACCTCAATATTCGAAAACGGAGAGTCGGATCGCGTTTTCACCATTCGATTCGGCGTCAAAATGCGGTTGATGGATCCTATTAGAAGGCTCTGCGCGTTTTAATTTCAAACTTGACCCAATATCTCGGAAACGGGTAGAATATCGCAGCGCGCTTGCCCTTTCGATTCCCGTCGGAAGGCTCTTCTTGTACCTCGCGTCGTCACGTTTCAACTTTGAACGCCCTTATTCGAGAACGTATAGCTAGAGGACGCGCGCGGCCGTCGATTCCTCTCGATGAACGCTCTTTTTTACCTATAATTGTTGGGGCTATCCACGTTTAGGCTATTTTTCAGCGATTTTTGCTTAAATTTTCATTAAAATTCCGGTTTTTTGCCCATATCTCGGGAACGGAACCGCTAGCGCCCGGCGCTTTCAAATTGGAATCCTCGTCAAAATACGGTCGACGTATATATAGTTAGGTTGCGGTGCTTCGTCTGCCGAATAGCAGTATATGTGCTGGGTATAATAGGCCCAAGAACGGGTGTTTTTTCGTTTCTTCATAACTCCGAACGCAGGTAGTAGGGCGTTGCTTGGTCTCAAAAGATCCGGCGACGGGGGAACACGTGGACGCGCTAAACGAATCGAACGTAGTCGCCGCAATTTAGATTATGTCGAAAAATAGAAATTTACGATTTTACAATTTTTGCAATATTCGAGAACGGTAGGATATCGAGTTCCGGTTTTCTGCGTTCGATTCCCGTAAAATGCCTTCGATGACTATCGAAAGGCTTTAGCGGGATTTTCATCTTCAAACTTTAACCTCAAATATCTCGAAACGGTTAGAGATATCGATCGCGCTTTTCACCATTCGTTGCCGTCAATGCGCGCTGATGATCATTAGAAGCTCTAGCGGCGTTTTATTTTCAAATTTGACCTCACTCGGAAACGGTAGAATAGAAGCGCGCTTCCCATTCGTTCCGCGTTGGAAGGCGTTCTAGTGGTCACCTCGCGGCGTTTCAAGTTTCAAACTTTGAACGCCTTATTCGAGACTGTTAGCTAGGACGCGCGCGGCGCGTTCGATTCCTCTCGATAGACGCTTCTTTGCCTATCACCGTGTGGCTATCTCACGTTTAGCTATTTTCAGCGATTTTTGTTAAATTTCATCAAAATTCCGGTTTTTGTCCATTTCCCGGAACGGAGCCGCTAGCGCACGCGCTTTCAATATGGAATCCTCGTCGACATAGCGTCCGACGTATTAATAAGTTAGGTTCGGTGCCTTCGTTCTGCCCGAATAGCAGTATAGGTGCCGGGTATAATAGGCCAAGAAGCGTGTTGTTTTTTCGTCTCTTCAACATAATCCGAACGCAGTAGCTAGGCGTCTGCTTGGTCTCAAAGATCCGCGCGACAGGCGGAACGCTGGAGCCTCTGAACGGAATCGGAACGTAGTTCGCTCGCAAATTAAGAATTTTAGGTCGACATTACAGTAAGAAATTTTACGATTTTACACATTTTTTGCGAATATCTCGGGAACGGTTAGAGATATCGAGTTCGGGGTTTTCTGCGTTCGTGTCCCCGATAAAATGCGCTTCTGATGGACTAGCCGGAAAGGCTCTAGCGGCGATTTTCATCTTCAAAACTTTAACCTCAAATATCTCGAAAACGTTAGAGATATCGGATCGCGGCTTTTCACCATTCGATTCGCCCGTCAAAATGCGCGTTGATGGATCATATTAGAAGGCTCTAGCGGCGTTTTAATTTTTCAAAACTTGACCTCAATTATCTCGGAAACGCGGTTGAGATATACGAAGCGCGCTCTTCGCCCATTCGATTCCCCGTCGAAGGCGCTTCTAGTGTTCACCTCGGGTCGTTTTCAAGTTTTCAACTTTGGACGCCCATATCTCGAGAACGGTAATAGCTAGAGGGACCGCGTGGCGCCCGTTCGATGCTCTCGATGAGACGCTTCTTTTTGACTATAGCTTGTTGGGGCTATCTCCACGTTTAGGCTATTTTTCAGCGATTTTTGCTTAATTTCCATCAAAATTCGCGGTTTTTGCCTATCTCCGGAACGGAGACCGCTAGCGCCACGGCGCTTTCAATATGGATCCTCGTCGAACTACGCGTCCGACATATATAATAGTGTCGGGTTGCGGTGCTTCGTTCTGCCCGAATAGCAGGTAATGTGCCTGGTAATAAATAGGCCCGAGAAACGCGTGTTTTTTTCGTCTCTTTAACATAACTCCGGAACGCAAGTAGTAGGGCGTTCTGCTTTGTCTCAAAAGATCCGGCGCGACCAGGGAACACGCTGGACGCCGCTAGAACCGGATCGGAACGGTAGTTCGCTCGCAAATTAAGATTTTAGGTCGAAAAATAAGAAATTTTAACGATTTTACAATTTTTGCGAATATCTCGAGAACGGTTAGAGATTCGAGTTCCGGTTTTTCTGCGTTCGATTCCCGATAAATGCGCTTCTGATTGACTATCCGGAAAGGCTCTAGCGGCGATTTTATCTTCAAAACTTTAACCTCAATATCTCCGAAACTGTTAGAGAATCGATCGCGCTTTTCACCATTCGATTCGCCGTCAAAATGCGCGTCTGATGGATCATATTAGAAGGCTCTAGCGGCGTTTTATTTTTCAAACTTTGACTCAAATATCTTGGAACGGGTAGAGATATCGAAGCGCGCTCTTCGCTTTCGATCCCCGTCGGAAGGCGCTTCTAGTGGTCACCTTGCGCGTTTCGAGTTTTTTTTGAACGTCCATATCTCGAGAACGTAAGTAGCTAGAGACGCGGCGCGGTGCCCGTTCGCTTCCTCTCGATGAGACGCTTCTTTTGACCTATAACTTATTGGGGCTATCTCCACGTTTAGGCTATTTTCAGCGATTTTGCTTAAACTTTTCATCAAAATTCGGTTTTTTCCCATATCTCCGGAACGGAGCCGCTAGCGCCACGGCGCTTTCAAATATGGAATCCTCGTCGAAATACGCGTCCGATAGTATATAATAAGTTAGGGTTGCTGTGCCTTCGTTCTGCCCGAAATAGCAGGTATATGTGCCTGGGTAATACAATAGGCCCAGAAACGCGTGTTTTTTTGTCTCTTCACATAACTCCGGAACGCGTAGCTAGGGCGTTCTGCTTGGTCTCAAAGATCCGGCGCGCCAGGGAACACGTGGACGCGCTAGAACCGAATCGGAACGGTAGTTCGTGCGCAAATTACGAATTTTAGTTCGAAAAAAAGGCAATTTACCGATTTTTTTAACATTTTGCGAATATCTCGAAACGGTTAGAGATATCGCGTTCGGTTTTCTGCGTTCGATTCCCGGTTAAATTGCGCTTCTGATGGACTATCCGGAAAGGCTCTAGCGGCGATTTTCATCTTCAAAACTTTACGCTCAAATATCTCGAAAAGGTTGTTAAGATATGGATCGCGCTTTCACCATTCGATTCTCCGTTCACAAATGCGGTCTGATGGATCTATTAGAAGCTCTAGCGGCGTTTTTAATTTTTTCAAAACTTGACCTCAATATCTCGGGAAACGGGTAGAATATCGAAGCGCGCTCTTCGCATTCGATTCCCCGTCGGAGGCGCTTCTAGTGGTAACTCGCGGGGTTTCGTTTTCAGTTTCAAACTTTGAACGCCCATATCTCGAGAACGGTTAATAGCTAGAGGGACGCGCGCGGCGCCGTTCGATTCTTCTCGATGAGACGCTTCTTTGACGTATAACTTGTTGGGGCTATCTCCACGTTTAGGCTATTTTCAGCGATTTTTGCTTTAATTTTCCATCAAAATTCCGGTTTTTTGCCCTACTCGGAACGGAGACGCTAGCGCCACGGCGCTTTCAAATGGAATCCTCGTCGAAATACGCGTCGACAGTATATAATATGTTAGGTTGCGGTGCCTTCGTTCGCCCGAAAAGCAGGTATATGTGCCTGGGTAATAAATAGGCCCAGAAAGCGTGTTTTTTTCGTCTCTTCACATAACTCCGGAACGGCAGTAGCTTAGGGCTTCTGCTGGTCTCAAAGATCGGCGCGCCCATGGGAACACGCTGGACGCCGCTTAGAACCGATCGGAACGGTAGTTCGTCTCGCAAATTAGAATTTTAGGTGGGAAATATAAGGAAATTTAACGATTTTTACACATTTCTTTTGCGATATATCTCGAGAACGGTTAGAGATATCGAGTTCCGGTTTTCTGCGTTCGATTCCCCGATAAATGCGCTTCT
This sequence comes from Protaetia brevitarsis, assembly GCA_004143645.1. Classification (NCBI taxonomy): domain Eukaryota; kingdom Metazoa; phylum Arthropoda; class Insecta; order Coleoptera; family Scarabaeidae; genus Protaetia; species Protaetia brevitarsis. The sequence continues at coordinate 5,203 of RXPK01001192.1, forward strand.
GATGGACTATCCGGAAAGGCTCTTAGCGGGATTTTCTTCTTCAAACTTTAACCTCAAATATCTCGAAAACGGTTAGAGATATCGGATCGCGGTTTTCACCATTGATTCGCCGTCAAATGCGCGTCTGATGGATCATTATGAAGGCTCTAGCGGCGTTTATTTTCAAAACTTGACCTAATATTCGGAAACGGGTAGAGATATCGAAGCGCGCTCTTCGCCATTCGATTCCCCGTCGGAAGGCGCTTCTAGTGGTCCCCCTCGCGGTCGTTTTCAAGTTTCTAACTTGAACGCCCATATCTCGAGACGGTATGGCTAGAGGGACGCGCGCGGCGCCGTTCGATGTCCTCTCGATGAGACCGCTTTCTTTTGACCTATAACTGTTTGGGGCTATCTCCAGTTTCGGCATTTTTTAGCGATTTGCTTAAATTTTCCATCAAAATCCGGTTTTTGCCCATATCTCCGGAACGGAGACCGCTAGCGCCGGCGCTTTCAATATGGAATCCTCGTCGAAATGACGCGGCGTTCCGACAGTATATAATAAGTTGGGTTGCGGTGCCTTCGTTCTGCCGAAATAGCAGTATATGTGCCTGGGTAATAAATAGGCCCAAGAAACGCGTGTTTTTTTTGTCTTCTCATCATAACTCGTGGAACGCAGTTAGCTAGGGCGTTCTGCTTGGTCTCAAAGATCCGGCGCGACCAGGGGAACGACGCTGGACGGCCGCTTAGAACCGAATCGGAACGGTAGTTCGCTCGCAAATTAAGAATTTTAGGTCGAAAACTAAGGAAATTAACGATTTTTACACATTTGCGAATATCTCGAGAACGGTTAGAGATATCGAGTTCCGGTTTTTCTGCGTTCGATTCCCCGATAAATGCGCTTCGCTGGACTATCCGGAAATGTCTCTAGCGGCGATTTTCATCTTCAAAACTTTAACCTCAAATATCTGGAAAACGGTAGAGATATCGGATGCGCTTTTCACCATCGATTTGCCGTCAAATGCGCGTTCTGATGGATCATATTAGAAGGCTCTAGCGGCCGTTTTAATTTTTCAAAACTTTGACCTCAATATTTCTCGGCAACGGGTAGAGATATCGAAGCGCGCTCTTCGCCATCGATTCCCCTCGGAAGGCGTTCTAGTGGTCACTCGCGGGGTCGTTTTCAAGTTTTAACTTTGGACGCCCATATCTCGAGAACGGTTAAGCTAGAGGGACGCGCGCGGCGCCGTTCGATTCTCTCTATGAGATGCTTCTTTTGACCATAACTTGTTGGGGCTATCTCCACGTTTAGGCTATTTTTCAGCGATTTTTGCCTTAAATTTTCCATCAAAATTCCGGTTTTTTGCCCATATCTCCGGACACGGAGACGCTAGCGCCCGGCGCTTTTCAAATATGGAATCCTCGTCGAAATACGCGTCGACAGTATATAATAATTTAGGGTTGCGGTGCCTTCGTTCTTGCCGAAATAGCAGGTATATGTGCCTGGGTAATAAATAGGCCCAAGAAACGCGTGTTTTTTTCGTCTTTCAACATAATCCCGGCGGCAGTAGCTAGGGCGTTTGCTTGGTCTCAAAAATCCGGCGCGACAGGGGAAACACGTGGACGCCGTTAGAACGGATCGGAACGGTAGTTCGCTCGCAATTAAGAATTTTAGTCGAAAAATAAGGAATTTGACGATTTTTACACATTTTTTGCGAAATCTCTCGAGAACGGTTAGAGATATCGAGTTCCGGTTTCTGCTTCGATTCCCCGATTAAATGCGTTCTGATGGACTATCCGGAAAGGCTCTAGCGGCGATTTTCATCTTCAAAACTTTACCTCAAATTATCTCGAAAACGGTTAGAGATATCGGATCGCGCTTTTCACATTCGATTCGCCGTCAAAATGCGCGTCTGATGGATCATATTTAGAAGGCTCTAGCGGCGTTTTAATTTTTCAAATCTTGACCTCAATATCTCGGAAACGGGTAGAGATATCGAAGCGCGCTCTTCGCCATTCGATTCCCGTCGGAAGCGCTTCTAGTGGTCACCTCGCGGTCGTTTTCAAGTTTCAAACTTTGAACGTCCCTATTGTCGAGAACGGTAATAGCTAGAGGACGCGCGCGGCCGTTCGATTCCTCTCGATGGGAACGCTTCTTTTGACTATACTTGTTGGGGCTATCTCCACGTTTAGGCTATTTTTCAGCGATTTTTGCTTAATTTTCATCAAAATTCCGGTTTTTGCCATATCTCCGGAACGGAGACCGCTAGCGCCACGGCGCTTTCAAATATGGAATCTCGTCGAAATACGCGTCCGACAGTATATAATAAGTTAGGGTTGCGGTGCCTTCGTTCTGCCCGAATAGAGGTATATGTGCTGGGTAATAAATAGGCCCAAGAAACGCGTGGTTTTTTTCGTTCTCTTAACATACTCCGGAACGGCAGTAGCTAGGGCGTTCTGCTTGGTCTCAAAAGATCCGGCGCGACGGGGACACGCTGGACGCCGCTAGAACCGGATCGGAACGGTAGTTCGCTCGCAATTAAGATTTTAGGTCGAAAATAAGGAAATTTAACATTTTTTCACATTTTTGCGAATATCTCGAGAACGGTTAGAGATATCGAGTTCCGGTTTTCTGCGTTCGATTCCCCGATAAAATGCGCTTCATGATGACTATCCGGAAGGGCTCTAGCGGCGATTTTCATCTTTCAAACTTTAACCTCAAATATCTCGAAACGGTTAGAGATATCGGATCGCGCTTTTCACCATTCGATTCGCCGTCCAAAATGGCGCGTCTGATGGATCATATTAGAAGGCTCTAGCGGCGTTTTAATTTTTCAAAACTTTGACCTCAAATATCTCGGAAACGGGTAGAGATATCGAAGCGCGCTCTTCGCCATTCGATTCCCCGTCGGAAGGCGCTTCTAGTGGTCACCTCGCGGTCGTTTTCAAGTTTCAAACTTTGGAGCGCCATATCTCGAGAACGGTAATAGCTAGAGGGACGCGCGCGGCGCCGTTCGATTCCTCTCGATGGACGCTTCTTTTGACCTATAACTTGTTGGGGCTCTCTCCACGTTTAGGCTTATTTTTCAGCGATTTTTGCTTAATTTTCCATCAAAATTCCGGTTTTTTGGCCCATATCTCCGAACGGAGACGCTTAGCGCCACGGCGCTTTCAAATATGGAATCCTCGTCGAAATACGCGTCCGACAGTATATAATAATTAGGGTTGCGGTGCCTTCGTTCTGCCCAAATAGCAGGTATATGTGCTGGGTAATAAATAGGCCCAAGAAACGCGTGTTTTTTCGTCTCTTCAACATACTCCGGAACGGCATTAGCTAGCGTTTCTGCTTGGTCTCAAAAGATCCGGCGCGACCAGGGGAACACGCTGGAACGCGGCTAGAACCGAATCGGAAACGGTAGTTCGCTCGCAAATTAAGAATTTTAGGTCGAAAAATAAGGAAATTTACGATTTTACACATTTTTGCGAATATCTCGAGAACGGTTAGAGATATCGAGTTCCGGTTTTCTCCGTTCGCTTCCCCGATAAATGCGCTTCTGATGCGACTATCCGGAACGGCTCTAGCGGCGATTTTCATCTTCAAAACTTTAACCTCAAATATCTCGAAAACGGTTAGAGATATCGGATCGCGCTTTCACCATTCGATGTCGCCGTCAAAATGCGCGTCTGATGGATCATATTAGAAGGCTCTAGCGGCGTTTTAATTTTCAAAACTTTGACCTCAAATATCTCGGAAACGGGTAGAGATTATCGAAGCGCCGCTCTTCGCCATTCGATTCCCCGTCGGAAGGCGCTTCTAGTGGTCACCTCGCGCGGTTTTTTCAAGTTTCTAACTTTGAACGCCCATATATCGAGAACGGTAATAGCTAGAGGGACGCGCGCGGCGCGTTCGATTCCTCTCGATGAGACGCTTCTTTTGACCTATAACTTGTTGGGCTATCTCCACGTTTAGGCTATTTTTCAGCGATTTTGCTTAAATTTTCATCAAATTCGGTTTTTTGCCATATCTCCGGACGGGAGACCGCTAGCGCCAGGGCGCTTTCAAATATGGAATCCTCGTCGAAATACGCGTCCGACAGTATATAATAAGTTAGGGTTGCGGTGCCTTCGTTCTGCCCGAAATAGCAGGTATATGTGCCTGGGTAATAAATAGGCCCAAGAAACGCGTGTTTTTTTCGTCTCTTACACATAACTCCGGAACGGCAGTAGCTAGGGCGTTCTGCTTTGGTCTCAAAAGATCCGGCGCGACCAGGGGAACACGCTGGACGCCGCTAGAACCGATCGGAACGGTAGTTCGCTCGCAAATTAAGAATTTTAGGTCGAAAAATAAGGAAATTTACACGATTTTTACACATTTTGCGAATATCTCGAGAACGGTTAGAGATATCGAGTTCCGGTTTTCTGCGTTCGATTCCCGTATAAATATGCGCTTCTGATGGCTATCGGAAAGGCTCTAGCGGCGATTTTCATCTTCAAAACTTAACCTCAAATATCTCGAAAACGGTTAGAGATATCGGATCGCGCTTTTTCACCATTCGATTCGGCCGTCAAAATGCGCGTCTGATGGATCATATTAGAAGGCTCTAGCGCGTTTTAATTTTTCCAAAACTTTGACCTCAAATATCTCGGAAACGGTAGAGATATCGAAGCGCGCTCTTGCCATTCGATTCCCCGTCGGAAGGCGCTTCTAGTGGTCACCTCGCGGTCGTTTTCAGTTTCAAACTTTGAACGCCCATATCTCGAGAACGGTAATAGCTAGAGGGACGCGCGCGGCGCCGTTCGATTCCTCTCGATGAGACGCTTCTTTGACCTATAACTTGTTGGGGCTATCTCCACGTTTAGGCTATTTTTCAGCGATTTTTGCTTAAATTTTCCATCAAAATTCCGGTTTTTGCCCATATCTCCGGAACGGAGACCGCTAGCGCCCGGCGCTTTCAAAATATGGAATCCTCGTCGAAATACGCGTCCGACAGTATATAATAAGTTAGGGTTGCGGTGCCTTCGTTCTGCCCGAAATAGCAGGTATATGTGCCTGGGTAATAAATAGGCCCAAGAAACGCGTGTTTTTTTCGTCTCTTCAACATAACTCCGGAACGGCAGTAGCTAGGGCGTTCTGCTTGGTCTCAAAAGATCCGGCGCGACCAGGGGAACACGCTGGACGCCGCTAGAACCGAATCGGAACGGTAGTTTCGCTCGCAAGTTAAGATTTTAGGTCGAAAAATAAGGAAATTTAACGATTTTTACACATTTTTGCGAATATCTCGAGAACGGTTAGAGATATCGAGTTCCGGTTTTCTGCGTTCGATTCCCCGATAAAATGCGCTTCTGATGGACTATCCGGAAAGGCTCTAGCGGCGATTTTCATCTTCAAAACTTTAACCTCAAATATCTCGAAAACGGTTAGAGATATCGGATCGCGCTTTTCACATTCGATTCGCCGTCAAAATGCGCGTCTGATGGATCATATTAGAAGGTCTAGCGGCGTTTTATTTTTCAAAACTTTGACCTCAAATATCTCGGAAACGGGTAGAGATATGGAAGCGCGCTCTTCGCCATTGCATTCCCCGTCGGAAGGCGCTTCTAGTGTCATCCTCGCGGTCGTTTTCAAGTTTCAAACTTTGAACGCCCATATCTCGAGAACGGTAATAGCTAGAGGGACCGCGCGCGGCGCCGTTCGATTCCTCTCGATGAGACGCTTCTTTTGACCTTATAACTTGTTGGGGCTATCTCCAGTTTAGCTATTTTTCAGCGATTTTTGCTTAAATTTCCATCAAAATTCCGGTTTTTTGCCCATATCTCCGGAGACGGAGACCGCTAGCGCCACGGCGCTTTCAAAATGGAATCCTCGTCGAAATACGCGTCCGACAGTTATATAATAAGTTGAGGGTTGCGGTGCCTTCGTTCTGCCGAATAGCAGGTTATATGTGCCTGGTAATAAATAGGCCCAAGAAACGCGTGTTTTTTTCGTCTCTTCAACATAACTCGGAACGGCAGTAGCTAGGGCGTCTGCTTGGTCTCAAAAATCCGGCGCGACCAGGGGAACACGGCTGGACGCAGCTGAACCGAATCGGAACGGTAGTTTCGCTCGCAAATTAAGAATTTAGGTCGAAAAATAAGGAAATTTAACGATTTTTACACATTTTTGCGAATATCTCGAGAACGGTTAGAGATATCGAGTTCGGTTTTCTGCGTTCGATTCCCCGATAAAATGCGCTTCTGATGACTATCCGGAAGGCTCTAGCGGCGATTTTCATCTTCAAACTTTAACCTCAAATATCTCGAAACGGTTAGAGATATCGATCGCGCTTTTCACCATTCGATTCGCCGTCAAAATGCGCGTCTGAGGATCATATTAGAAGGCTCTAGCGGCGTTTTTAATTTTTCAAAACTTTGACCTCAAATACTCGGGAAACGTTAGAGATATCGAAGCGCGCTCTTGCCTTCGATTCCCGTCGGAAGGCGCTTCTAGTGGTCACCTCGCGGTCGTTTTCAAGTTTCAAACTTTGAACGCCCATATCTCGAGAACGGTAATAGCTAGAGGGACGCGCGCGGCGCCGTTCGATTCCTCTCGATGAGACGCTTCTTTTGACCTATAACTTGTTGGGGCTATCTCCATTTAGGCTTTTTCAGCGATTTTTTGCTTAAATTTTCCATCAAAATTCCGGTTTTTTGCCCATATCTCCGGAACGGAGACCGCTAGCGCCACGGCGCTTTCAAATATGGAATCCTCGTCGAAATACGCGTCCGACAGTATATAATACGTTAGGGTTGCGGTGCCTTCGTTCTGCCCGAAATAGCAGGTATATGTGCCTGGGTAATAAAATAGGCCCAAGAACGCGTGTTTTTTTCGTCTTCCAACATAACTCGGAACGGCAGTAGCTAGGGCGTTCTGCTTGTCTCAAAGATCCGGCGCGACCAGGGGAACACGCTGGACGCCGCTAGAACCGAATCGGAACGGTAGTTCGCTCGCAAATTAAGAATTTTAGGTCGAAAATAAGGAAATTTAACGATTTTTACACTTTTTGCGAATATCTCGAGAACGGTTAGAGATATCGAAGTTCCGGTTTTTCTGCGTTCGATTCCCTGATAAATGCGCCTTCTGATGGACTATCCGGAAAGGCTCTAGCGGCGATTTCATCTTCAAAACTTTACCTCAAATATCTCGAAAACGGTTAGAGATATCGGATCGCGCTTTTCACCATTCGATTCGCCGTCAAAATGCGCGTCTGATGGATCATATTAGAAGGTTCTAGCGTTGATTTAATTTTTCAAAACTTTGATCTTTTCTTTTATTTGTACAATACTATAACAACTTCTTAGCTAATAACTATACTAGTTCGCAGCTTATTTAAATTAACGTGAACAGTCAGGCGTTGGGCAACAGTCTGGGTACGGTTTGGACACATCTTCAACAATTTTGCAGCCGGGCGCACTGAGTACACCGCACCTGTAAAGTAGATTGTATTAAATTCTTTTAAATAATTCAATTTATCTTTTGTTTTTAATCTTTAAACTACATGAAAAGCAGATAAAGTTACATGTTTTTAGATTTTTTCTAAATGTTCAGTTTAGAAAGTTTATATTTTTAGAATGAAGTTTAATGTCGCATTATAACTCAATGAAAGAGCGATTGTTATATTAAAATATAAAAAGGAAAAGTGATACGTGCAAATAGTTACGCCAAAAAATGTTCGTGCGTTGTTGGTCATCTCAGTAAATATAAGTTACTTTTTTCACGACTTCAATGAATCATTGTATTTGTTTGCCATGTCCATTGTATGCCCTTGTGATATCTTTTGAAATGACAAAAACCTGAGAAGTCTTACAATGTGTTAATTCCTTGACTAAATAAATTCACGATAACTACTTTCGATTAAAACTTCCATCGAAAGTTCCAGTGTTATATGTAAGAGACTTAAACTGGGTCATAAAGTTTTAATTTTTCGACATGCATTGTTTAAATGACAAAACATGAACAGCGTTAATGACGTTAGACAACTAAGACAAAGTTATTAAATAATTCCGCGTAGATTTTAACTTATAAATTGCTCGAAAACCAGTTTTCTTAAACGCTCATTAAAGATCTATGGAGTTGAACATTATCTCATAGCGTAATAAAATTTTATTTCAAAATCTATCTTCAAAACCTCTTTTATCGACAAAATATTACTTCATAATTAATCAAATCACAATCAGTGTTAACCTGTCTGTGACAGAAAAGAGTGAGTGAGTTTTAGAATCGCCCAAATAAATACTTACGTAGCATAGTCAACCACACCATTGGCGCCACAGATAGCTCTGCCACATAAGGTGTTGTCTAATTTGTATATTTCCTCATTTGGACGCAAAAGGCCCAAACTTTTAGACTTACAAGCGTATCCATCGAGTTTCTCTGCCTCTGAAATAATGTAATCACACAGTGATTAAAAAAAAATTAAAAGGAAATAAATTATAATAAAGATACATATCAAGCGGAACAGATTTAGAGTAGTGTTGGGTAGAATCGAGAAGGTTCCGAAACAAGCGAATACTTTTAATGTTCCGGAACGCTGTATTGAATCGAAACCAGTTATGATGTTTCGGATTTATATACAGGGTGTCAGGTAAAAATTCAAAGGCTTATTTCTTGGCCTATTCTAAGAATATTTTGTCCTATGATGATTTTTGAAAAAAAAACCGTTTGTTTCAAGATTTGCGACAGTAACAACATTTTATTATCAAAAACTACATCTAAAGTTACTCAATCTACAATAAATGTTCGAAATGGCTTCCTCCAGCCTGGATACAAGCATTCAATCTTCTCGTCATTGACTGTCGAACTCTTTCAAACACACCATCAGGGTCGTTTCTAATTGAGTTACACCCAGCAATTATCCGCTTTCGCAAATCGTCCAAATTCTCCACTGGAGTAGCGTAAACTAATGACTTCAGAGATCCCCAGGAGAAATAATCTAGGGGGTTTAAGTCTGGGGATCGAGCAGGTCATGCGTGTGGCCCACCTCGACCAATCCAGCGATCTGTTGCTGTTAAAAAATTGCGAGCAACCAAACTGAAATGTGGTGGTGCACTATCCTGCATAAACCATATTGCAATTCTTATCGCGTATGGTACATCCTCCAGAAAGTCAAGCAGCGTTGCTTCTAAAAAGTTGCGGTACACCATGCCAGTAAGTCTTCCTGATAGATATACCGGTCCAATTAGATAGTCATCCACAATTCTAACCCAAACATTCAACGAGAACTGATGTTGAAAACGATCTTCAAATACCTCATGCGGATTTTCATCTGCCCACACATGGCTATTATGAAAATTCCTTATTGCATCTCTTGAGAAACTAGCTTCAACGGTAAAAAGAATCTGTGTCAGAAATAGAGATATGCGAACTAATGTTTGCAATATCCATTGACATAATGCAATACGTGGAGGAAAATCAGCAGGTAGTAGTGCCTGAAGGCCTTGAATGTGGTATGGATACAACAAATTGTCCTTAAGAATTTTCCAAACTGTCCAATGACTTACATTCAAAATATTTGCAATTTTTCGCGTAGAACTACCAGGATTTTCCTCTGTCATCTCCAGCACATTCTGTTCCAATTGTACCGTTCTTGCAGTCATTGATCTTCCTGGCCCTCCACTTCGTTTCATTGAGCCTGTTTCACGAGACGTCGATGAATATTGATTTTTTGATCGGGGACATTACGGACAGGAAATCGTTCAATGTACAATCGTCTAGCTTCTAATAAGTTGCCATGAACAAGTCCATACATGAAATGCATGTCAGTCATCTCGGCGTTCGTATACATTATGATAGAGGATTTCACTAACTATTAAAGACACGTCAAACAGCCAAACGTCACTCAATCTAAACAAATGCGATCTATGAGACGTATTCAAATGAAATCCACTACTAGATAAAACAGCCGTTTCATGTGATCGAGATCGAAAAAATAACAGCGCATTGTAAACAATTTTTTGTACTTGATAAACTCATTGGCGTACACCATACTTTTATTTACATTAATAATTTCAACGAATATCGAATATGGTTGTCGCAAATTTTGTTCGCCCTGTATCTTCGAAACAAAGGGGTTTTTCAAAAATCATCATAGGACAAAATATTCCTTGAATAAGCCAAGAATTTTTGCCGCAAGTTTACCTAACACTGTGTATACATAACAGTACATATATGTAAAAAAGATTAATTTCTCGACAAATGTATAGGCAAATTTTGTTATTACCATTTTGTTTAAATATGACACTTGTCACTTTTAATGACAATATTGAAAGCATTTATTTATCAGAAGTGTATATAACCATATTTAGATTAATATTTGAAATTTATATTTATTTAATAGAAAGAAATTTTAAATGTCGTGTCTTTATTATAGGTAATTAATTAAATTTCATAATTCTCGCATCTTCCTAAACTTTCTACCTCTGTGATTCTATGTTTAAAAGTCGGGCGAAAACAGTATGTGCAATATTGAATGATAAAATTACTGGACTTTGGGTTCGTGGCGTGAATACGTATTACCTATTAACAGCACCTTATAAAAATTTTCCCCCAGTGCCGCAAACTGTTCAGCGGTTATACAAAATTCCTAACCCTAAAATTTCGTCGAATGTACATTAAAAATAAAAAAAATTGTAAGCATTTTTAAATTTAGCTTAGCAGTAAAATAATGCGTTTATTTTTTAGGTTGATTCTGGGCGGAATTTGGAAAGATTAAATCGACAAGCACCAGGGCAGCAGGTCGGAACAGGACGTCGAATGGGGCTATGTGGCTCTCGTACTTCGAATTGCGGGGAATGGCTGCGTCAGGACAAGAACATATCTTGGGAAAATCGTCGTTAGAGAAAATTACCCGACGGTTATTTAGGTAAAAAAATGTAGGTAAAATTAATATGATAAACTATGTTTAACAATTATAACCATCATTTTTAGATTGGCAATTGGAGTAATTTGGATTTTATCAAAATAATCGTTAAATTTTTCAAAAATTAATCGTGACACATCCGTCTCCTGCGGAAGTTGACTAGTGAATCCTTTTGAATTGGAATTCTCTAACAGACTTCGATAGCGATTGTCTTTCGTCAGGGTTTAAACTCCCTTTGAAAAATTCGTTACTTTCACTGAAGTGAGGAAAATATAAGATATTTAATACATGAGAATGCCCATGTAACCAAATGGAACTATGGAATGTTTACACTAAGTAAATAAAAATAAATATTAATTACAGAATTCTGGAATCACCTTATATTCATGATCATCGGAAAAATGCATTTAAATTTTTTAAAAGAAAATTAAATCTTACATCCATTTATGTAAAAATTGCTATACCGTTCAATTTAAAAAAAAAAAGCAAGTTATCCATGATTTTAGAGTTCGAAAATTACAGTTTTCTATTTAATAACGCTGTATTTTAAACGCAACAATTTTAAAACAAAAGACGTGTACTGTTTTCATGGGTTAATGAAACTGTAACCTGCCTCTTCTAACTTTCGTATTTCCGGAGATATTCTAAACACCGAAGACCTGCAAATGTCATTTTTTCCAAAAAACGTCTTGTAATTCGGAAACGGTACAACTTGGCCCCAATGTATGCCTAACGTATTGTTATTTAAATTTAACAAGGAATCCAAAAGTGCAATAATATACAGGATGTTCCACAGTTAAAATAATAAAGTTAGTATCTACTTCCGGTACAACCGGAAGTCCGCCATTACTGAAACTAATTTTAACATATGTAGAATATGATTTGAGGCAACATTCATTTGAAATATTTTTCCAAAAAAAAACAATAATAAATCGGCTATGGACTGTTGCATCTGAGGCTGGCATGGTATATAAAGCGCTTTTATTTTTTTTTTTCGTTGAATTTAAAAATGGAATAATATACGGGGTGTTCCATTTAAAATAACGAAGTAAGTATGCGTTTTCCTACATTTAGATTGGTCAAAAATATTTCTAGGTTATGCAGGATTGAATTCTATAAAACTTCTGTATAAAAAAAACTTGTTTCTAAAATCAAACGCAACGCTGTAATCAAAGATCCACTCTTGGGTGGGACATTCTGTACGTACAAATATACAATGAACCTTTATAATAGCTTTGGCATGTTGTGACATTAACATAGCATTATACAGGGTGTAACAGCGGTCACGCCGTGGTCTCTGGTAGTTAAACGGCAAGACTTTTTGAAATGTTTTATATTGGGATATATGTAGGCGGATTAGATCTACAATTTAAAAATAATGTGCAATATACAGGGTGTTCCAAAATTTAGCAGCGCATCAAAGTTGTTTTTTTAATAAAACGCCCTGTATTTTATGGCATTTTTGAAATGTACACTGAAAACTAGAACAATTTTATTTAAGGTTCCCTATACCTAATTTTTATGAGAGATTTCAATTTGTTTAAAAATGCAATGTTGCAAAAAAAGTTTAGTATCTCGGAAACGAATTAATTTAGAGAAGTGAAATGAAAACCGTAAATAGCAAATCCTTTGGCTGATTGAATGCGACATTCAACGTTTTCTAGTAGTATACAAGATGCTCAAGTACCTAAGTCAAAGTTTGTGAATTTTATTCGTGGGTAACTTTGTTATTTTAAATGGAACATCCGGTGTATGTCTACATTGATTTATTTAATTAATTTTACCATTCGAAGAAACTTTATTTTTCCTAATTTACCTGAATACCATAAACGCTAAGAAGTATATACAAACTAAACAAAACAACAGTAAATATTTTTGTATAAAAAGGTAATATCAAAGGATTTTTGTATGTATCTATAAAATAAAGGAAAAAAAAAACGCAATAAAATAAACGAAAAGGCACTAGCATTCAACATAATTGCCATTTTCTCCAATGCACAACATAGCTCTTTCTTCAAATGCTGTTCTAACGTTCTTTAGCATTTTTTGGTGTTATCTCTTCCGATCCACCTATTAGGAAATTTTCTACCAAGGTAGTTTCTGACGGACCGTTTGAAATGGGCAAGAGTTCCATCTAGTTGAAACCACATCCGGTTTCTAATATTTAAGGGAATGTTTTCCAAAAGGGCACAAAAGTCCCTCTTAAGGAAGCTTAGAAATTCGTTTCCATTTAGGTGTCTATTGAAGAAATGTGGACCAATTACATGATCACCTATAATGCCTCCAAATACGTTCAAACTCCACCTATGTTGCCGATCCAAGGTATGAAAAAAGATGATGATTTTCGGTATCATAATAATGGAAATTGTGACAGTTTACTAGTCCGTTATTATGAAATGTGGATTCATCAGTGAATAGAACATAATTAAAAAAAAATCATTATCTTCTGCGTATCTATCGAGTGCCCACATGCAAAAATCAACTCTTCGCTCATAATCCATGGTGGTGTTGAAAGTGGTAGGGATGGTATTTATGTATTTTTAGGATCCTAGATACAGTCATGTGACTTAAATCCAATTCCTTAGCAATCTTTCTTGTGCTGCTATGCGGTTCTTCAATGACTGCTCCTAATACCACTAATTCATTTCCTTCGCTTACAATTGTTGTTTTAAGTCGCTTTATGTAAGCAACGTTGCCTGTGGTACATAATCTATCCAACAGTTTTTCAAATACCCTTTTATCTGGATGTTTTCGATTAGGGTACTTCTGCGCATACACCCGAGACGCAAGGAAGCAATTTTCCTGACACTCACCAATAACTAGAATCATATAAGTTGTTTCTTGAAACGAGTATGCTTTCATGGTGCTAACTGGATACACATCCAATTGACACATGCAAAAAAATCACCAGCTATCTAGATTAAATTAAGGTAAGATAATGACAATTTACTTAAACCACCTAAAAACCCAAATAACTTAAAAACTAGTCGAAATGGGTATAAGGACTCCTAATACTGGTTTAAAGAAAATAAAAATTCCTATCTATCAACGTAAAAATATACTGGGTGTTCCATTTAAAATAACAAAGTTACGCGCAGAGTAAAATTCACAAAGTTTGACTTAGGTACTTGAACATCCTGTAGACTACTGGAGAACGTTGAATGTCGCATTCAATCAGCCAAAGGATCTGCCATTTACGGGTTTCATTTCACTCCTCTAAATCAATTCGTTTCTGAAATATTAGACTTTTTTTACAACATTGCATTTTTAAACAAATTGAAATATCTCATAAACTATAAAAATTAGGTCTAGGGAACCTTAAATAAAATTGTTCTAGCTTTTAGTGTACATTTCAAAAATGCCATAAAATACAGGGTGTTCCATTAAGAAAAATATAACTTTGATGTACTGCTAAGTTTTGGAATACCCTGTATATTGCATATTATTTTTAAATTGTAAATCTGATCCACCTACATATATCCTAATATACGATATTTCAAAAATTGTTACCATTTGACCACCAGAGACCAGGGCGTTACCGCTGTTACACCCTGTATACATATGAGGTTCAGTGACTAAAGGAATGTAAAAGTAAAAAAAAAACACACAAGCTATTTCCAGACTTTGGTTGATCTCTTTTCATCACGACAGTACTACTGTTTACAACAGCGCATCTTTAGTAAGTAATTGATATAAATTGGATCATTTTTATAGTAATATAGTATAGTAATTATAGTAATATAGACGGATAGGAAAATAAAAAAATAATGATTACCTGAAACTTCAGTTAATTCGATGAATACGGCACAATTGACGTATACCACACAACATGCAAGTACGAAAAATGCGTCTTCATATTTTTTTTTTGTACGCTTTACTTAGGCGAAGAAATATCAATTACTTACACTTAAGATTATGCGCTCCGCTTATAAGTATTTCTAAATGCAATTCGGAAGCGAGACTGGTTCTATATTATTGCTACAGGTATAATATAAATTTTAAAGTAAATTTTAACATTCTTTTAATTGTTTCCCTGAAATAACATGTATTTTACAAGAATATTAAGCGAGACGGGTATGTGGTTTATCCATAATATTAATACTCATCCGGTATTCACAAAGGAATGTGCGTCATGGGAAAACCAGTTTCTCGCTAATAAAGAAGTTATTTTGTATCTATTCGTCTGCATGTGGTATACACGGTGAGGGAAATGAAAGTGTTATTTAGACAATTTTGCAAGCGCTCAAGCATTTGTGCATCGATATTATTGTTTTTATGTTAGTATTTTTTTTTAACGACTATACAGGCTGTTCAAAGTTACCGGCGCAGTATTGCTAACTTTGTTAATATTGCAGTTACGATGTTAGTTAAATTACACTACGTAACACGTTTTTTGTCCTTGAGTAGTAAGCGTTATTTCCAACTTATTTATGCTTCAAAACAATAGAAAAATACTTTTATTCCCCTTTAATTTTGCTTTTGTGACTAGGGCAACGAAAATTTGAAATATACCCACATACGTATATCGTATGTTCACTTAAGTATGAGACAAATGGGAAACATTTTTATTGTTGAATTTATAAAAAAAAATTATGTAAAATAAAAGTTGGTGCTTCTTTAAAAACATATTTTATATTCAAACTTAGTTAAAATGCGTGGTTTTGCTATAAATTAAGAAAAAAATTAATTGTCTTGAGAATAAAATACGCTTATTTTTAAAGATACCAAAAAGCTCCATTAGCAAAAAGTACTTCAAATAAATGTGCCAAAATACAAATTTTCAATGTAGAAATCAAAGAAATGGAATTCTACAAAATTACACAATATGAGCCAAACATTGAAAAAATATATAATAAATATTTTTTTTTGTAAAAATGTGTTTTTTCGATTTTTACTTGAAAGTTGGTATTTTGGCATATTTAGGGAATTTGAAGTACTTTTTCTCTAATGAAACTTCTTCATATCTTTAAAAATAAGGTATTTTATTTCAGACAATTTCTTTTTTAATTATAGCAAAAATTACGAATGTTATTTTAACCCAAATATAATTTGATATTTATAAAGAGCACTGCCATTTATTTTATAATAATTTTTGTAGATTCAATAATATTATTTTTTTGCCCCATTGTCTCATAAGTGGACACGATTATATCTAAAAGTTTCTTCCGAATGAGTGAATTTTTGATGTAAACCACCTTGCAGATCCAGAAGGAATGACACCATTGTGACGTCGCCGATGACCTCCCACCCATACTTGTCATACTTCAAAACTTTCAGCAAGGTCTTGCTGTTAAAGTAATCCTCTTTCAGGTGCACTGAATGACCCAGGAGAAGAGATGAAAGTTATACCATATGCAGCAGTACTGCTTTGAGCTTCTTAGAGAACTGTCAATGAAGAGACGCCATTCATTTGGATTATAGGCGATTCCAATTGCCTCAAATAGCCCAGTCAGATCGTGGCAAAAGCAGAGCCCACCTAGTTAGGTGAGAAAGCAAAAGTTTGGTGACGCTTTCTCTGATCTACGACTCGCACAGTTTCATCCAGCAAGTTCCACTACTTCAGCCTAGAGGTCAAAATCTCAACATCGGACTTGGAGAGTCCAAGATCTCTAACTAAGTCGTTGATGTTTTTTTGGTTGGGGTAGTATGGGCCTCTCTCATCATCTCCATATATGAAATCGTCATCTGATTCTACAATATTTTCTTCACACTCCGACTCGCTGTTGCTGATTGAAGACGCCTGATCTATCTTAGGAGGAGTAGGTAATGGAAGCTGAGGGCTGTGTAATACTGGGGCTGTGGATGAAGGAAGATTCGGATACGTGACAGCAGGGGCATTTTCGCCAGTACGGCGTTTGGAAGGGTTTACAATGCAAAAGTAGCGGTTGCTTGAGTGGTCAGTGGGTTCCTGCCAAATGCTTTGAATTGCAAATTTCATGGATCTCTTTTCTCCCCTATACCATCCTCTTGTCTTAATAAACTGGCCACAAACATAGCAAAACGCGCCTGCTTCATGTTTGCAACCTCTTCAAGCCATCACCTAATTAGAAAATAGGTATAGTGAAATGAGAAGTACATATACACACCGTTTTGAGCGCTGAAATCGTGGGACGAGTCCATTATATCAGCTTTAGGAGTGTACACGTTTTGAATGGAGGCACATTGGAACATTGGATCTGTCAAAATTTAAAATAGCGTCTGAACAATATAGCAATAAATTATCAAAGCAGGTTGAGTAGTTGAGACATCTTCGTTGTGATATTTCGTTTGTTCTTTCGCAAAAAAAAAAAGTGTTCTTTGAGGAGTATACTTCAATGCAAATATTTATACTATTTGTCTAAGAGTATATTGCGTTTCAGAGAATTTACTCTTATGTTCTAACCAACAAGATTTAGTTCATTTAAATATATATTAAGCTTCGATTTCTGAATAAATAAAAATATTCAGATTGATAATAGATTCTTTTGTGTGTAGTGACTTTACTACGCAGCGCATACAATAGTTGAGATTATTATTGGATAAACATATAGAATTCATATCATTAATAAGTCAATACGTTTCAGTTTCAATGAAATGTGTATCAGATATGTACATAACTTGACACGACAAATAAAGGGAGCATGAATAATGTAACCATACTAAAACTGTATTTAATCAGACTCATTTCTCCATTTGAGTGTAATAACACAAAAAACCTTTTTTATTTCGATGCTTTACGAATGAATACATATCAATAACTCAAACATTTTCGAGTGTGTAATGGCCGCAATTAACAAACCAATCTGGGACAGCAACCTGGGAAGCGTTTAGAATTATCCCCCACGAGCTTGCAGTGTGGGCTTAGCCTGGCCTCAACCGTACTACATCTGAAATGCAGAAATTACTGACTAAATCGAGGTCAATCATTAAAAATGAAATCAATTCAAAAGAAAAAAAAAGTTGTGGAGGTAATTATTTTTGTATTATATTTTTGGCGATGTTTACTGTGCAAGGGTAACATCACCATTACTAGTACATTTGGCCGAGCCACAGTGATTCGGCCTATACTTTATCCTTTCCTCGCCAGCTCTCATCAAACCCAAATGCGGATCAGACGATCTGCAAGAGAAGCCTTGCGCCCTTTGGCTGGCTGAAAGTTTGAATTTGTCATTTCGATAAAAAAAAAAAATAATACAATCATTTCGAAATTACTTACGCGATATAATAGTTCTTTCTACAACTATACCACAATATGCTCTTGCAAAACATACCGCAAATATTAACATCAGTAGCCGCATTGTATCTAAATGTTTATATGTAGTTAGTAGGAATTGGTGAGAAGCAATATTGAATGTAGAGCATTGATGTACTTTATAAACTCGATCGTTAATCAGGATATACATAAACGAATATAAACATAGATAAAATTTTAAGAATAAATACAATTTGGAGAACATGATAAACTCTGGGGTTATATTCAAAACATTAACTAATTATGAATGTTTACCCAAAAAAAAAGACGCCAGGGAATAACAAAGATATCCATGTTTTGTCGTCATTAGGCAAACCTGCATTAAGAAGGCTGCTGTGTTGTATTTCTTTGATTATCACTTATCCTGCCTTAATTATCTTGGGAATATACTTAAGGAATTCAGTCGCTAACATATTGGAGATCGTATTTCATAACGCAGGGATTTTACTAAACATATGGTGAGGTCTAATTCATGTCTAATTCAAAAATATATTTTGAAATTAGCGACATAATTACATTACAGATTGTAATGAAACGGTATATTTTGAATTATTTTTATTTTATTTTTATCAACGTAATAAGGAAAGGAAATACTTCTTTTATTTCAAAGAATATATTGTAACTCTATAGAGTAGAATACAACCCGATATAAAACAAAGAGTTATTTGTATCGCTAGGCCAGAAACTACAGTTTTGCGAGTATTGAGTACAGTTTGTGAGCCGAGGCCTACAAGTACGAATACTCGCAAAAGAGTTTTTAGCCGTGTGATACACAATGTTTTTTGGATCGACAAATTTTAATTTTGAATTGAAAATAGAAAAGAACTTTTGACACTGGTATTTCTACACATAAAAAAATAATTACTCAATTTGAATATAAATGCATCACATTGAAATATAACATAACTTCCTATATAAACAAGAAGATGATGTATATTGAAAATAAAAGTTCAGTTTTCCAAATCGGTGAATTTGTTAGACGAAATAATTTTTTAGTTCAAATGTAATCAATATACTAAAATCTTTATAAACATATAATATTTTCATCACAAAAATAATTATTTTAGAATTTGAGTAAATAGATTTTCTCAACTGGAAACTATCATATTTATGCCTTCATAATTTATGTACATTTGATAGAAGTATATAAAAGTATTATTTGAAGTATTGCCATTATTTGCTTCGAAAATATAAGTATATTGAACTGATAATACTTACCTGCTTAATCTAAGCATTTCTACTATTCAAGGGTAATAATTACCTATTAATTTTGTGTCTGTAACACCAAAAAACCTCGGTAGGGGAAAATTAATAAATAAAGAAATATTATGTAATTAAATAAATTTACTGTCATACTTTATAGTTTTACAATGTTTGGGAGAAGGTAGCGTATCGGGGTACTCCATGAGTGCGCCCGGGATATTGATGCGTAAAGGTATAGATGTTATGCGTATCCGTCGTTGCGATCGGTGTTCTCGGGATACTTCCCACTCAATGCCTGGGCCTGGTATCTAGTCGGAGTTGGTTACCGATATAATTTCAATCAGTATAATAATTTGCTGGTATCACGTACTGAAAACTAATAACCAGTGAATACGTACATATGTTTGTAATGTACACACCTACCATGTTCATATATTATCGACACAATGGCGCTGACTCTAAGTATTATTTCAATTTTTTTTAACCAGTAATCCTTTAATATTAGATAACAGATACGTACTTAGAGTAGTCTCAATATAAGAAATACATATTACGTCATCATAATGTCAACGTAGAATACGCGAACTGAAGCTATCAGTGGCGGAGGTGATTTAAATTGACAGAGGTGCTTGAGAGAAAATGCACGCCAGTACAGAAGTTAACTACAGAAAATAGCAAATAATTAATATGTAATAACAATGTTGAATAATTAATATTATTATTAATTATTATGGGTACGTCAATATTTTGGAAACGTTCGTCAAAAATTTGGGTTAATAGAAAATTACATAAAATTATAATAATCGTAATTTTCAAATGAAAAAGAATGTTTTTTAAGGATCATGGAACATCATAAGAAAGGTAAATAAAAACATTTAATTTGTGCTTAAAATTATTTAATTTTAAATAAATTAGTATTTATTTGTTTTATGTTCAAAAAAATTAATGTACAATAGTAGAATTGTTTGTTTATCTTCAAAACGAAGGGTACTTTTTGGACTGGGGCGTGTTCGTTTTCTGCGCAGGGCTACTAAAAGAGGTAGCTCTTCCTGCATCTACATCCTCGGCTTCCTTGAAATACTTCTGTATGTAATGTCAGATATTCCGCCTGCTGCAAGTAACTCTCTTTATAGTGCGACAAAGGTATTATTGGAGCATTATTTGCAGCTTCTTCCTTCATAAATTTTAATACATGCGCAAATGATTTCCTTCCCTGGCTATGAATTATTTTGCCTTTCACGCCAACTTTTTGGTGTTGATGCGACTGTTTCAATGCCATCATAAGCTGATAACTGATTATAAAAGAGATTTCTATAAAAAAAATATGATGCAATGCAGTCAACTTACCACTATCTATAAACGAAGTATGAGATGTCTTGAAAAAGACACTTATTTATATGAAGGAGGTAAACACTAGATAATAATAAATAACACACCGGTAAAAAAAGATCAACTCCCACAAATTCAGAGACAGACACAATTTAATTTTGACAGATGCGAAATTGTCGACTGACGACGCCGCTGAATTCAACACCCCTATAGCCGGCATAATGGGACTCATTCGACGACTCCAGCGCCCAAAACGGATATGACGTAATATGTATTTCTGAAATTGTGACTACTCTACCTTCGAATATTTTAATGGTAGCATCTGTGCATTAGCCCCATTCCAACCCATTCTCTAAGTAGCTGTGAAACGGCTGAGGTATCCATTTAGTTAGTTAGTGTACACACCTACCATATTTATATATTATCGACAGAATGGCGCTGACTGTAAGTATTATTTCAAAGTTTTTTAAACCGGTAATCCTTTAATATTTAGATAACACGTACGTAGTCACCTTCGAATATTTCAATGGTAGCATCTGTGCATCAGCCCATTCCAACCCATTCTCTAAGTAGCTGTGAAACGGGCTGGAGTATCCATTTAGATTTAACTTACACTCAAACCAACAACACAGTTTCGCTGGTCAATCAAAAAGTGACGCCAAGTAAAGCGTATGTATATGTAAAACCCCCTAAACCACCCTAAAAAAAGAGGGAACCAATGACAAGTAAGTTTAAGTGCAATAAATGGTGGGGTTAAATTCGTTTCAAATGTTTCAATATTATGGTAATTTCAATTTGATATTTCATGTTTTCAGTACAAAACATTTAATAATTTTATATAGTAAAAAATTCATTGTACCAAACGTATAAGGATTTTATTTTGAATCTACAGACTTTCTCACTATATGATTGCATAGATTTATTCCTTGCAACAATAACAATGTTCATTTGGAGGAAGTATACTTCTATGCAAATATTTATACTATTTGATCTAAGAGTATATTGCGTTTTTAGAGAATTTACTCTTATGTTCTAACCAACAAGATTTAGTTCATTTAAATATATATTAAGTTTCGATTTCTAAATAAATAAAAATATTCAGATTGATAATAGATTCTTTTTGTGTGTAGTGACTTTACTACGCAGCGCATACAATAGTTGAGATTATTATTGGATCAACATATAGAATTCATGTCATTAATAAGTCAATACGTTTCAGTTTCAATGAAATGTGTATCAAATATGTACTTAACTTGACACGACAAATAAAGGGAGCATGAATAATGTAACCATAGTAAAACTGTATTTAATCAAACTCATTTCTCCATTTGAGTGTAATAACACAAAAAACTTTTTTTTTATTTCGATGCTTTACGAATGAATACAAATTTCAATAACTCAAACATTTTCGAGTGTGTAATGGCCGCAATTAACAAACCAATCTGGGACAGCAACCTGGGAAGGATTTAGAATTATCCCTCACGAGCTTGCAGTGTGGGCTTAGCCTGGCCACAACCGTACTACATCTGAAATGCAAAATTACTGACTAAATCGAGGTCAATCATTAAAAATTAAATCAATTCAAAAAAAAAAGAGTTGTGGAAGTAATTATTTTTGTATTATATTTTTGGCGATGCTTACTGCGTAAAGGTAATATCACCATCACTGCTACATTTGGCCGAACCACAGTAATTCGGCTTATAGTTTAGCCTTTCCTCGCCATCTCTCATCAAACCCAAATGCGGATCAGACGATTTGCATGAGAAGCCTTCCGCCCTTTGGCTGGCTGAAAGTTTGAATTTGTCAGTTCGATAAAAAAAACAATAATACAATGATTTTGAAATTACTTACGCGATACAGTAGTTCTTTCTACAGCTACTCCACAGTATGCTCTTGCAAAACATACCGCAAATATTAACATCAATAGCCGCATTGTATCTAAATGTTTATGTGTTTGTAGTTAGTAGGAATTGGTGAGAAGGAATATCGAATGCAGAGCATTGATGTACTTTATAAACTCGATCGTTGATCAGTAAATAAACATAAACGAATATAAACATAGATAAAATTTAAGAATAAATACAATTTAGAGAACATGATAAACTCTGGGGTTATATTCAAAACATTAACTAATTATGAATGTTTACCCAAAAAAAAAAAAACAAGACGCCAGTGAATAACAAAGATATCCGTATTTTGTCGTTATTAGGCAAACCTGGATTAAGAAGGCTGCTGTGTTGTACTTCTTTTATTATCACTTATCCTAGCTTAATTATGTTGGAAATATACTTAAGGAATTCAGTCGCTAACATATTGGAGATCGTATTTCATAATGCAAGGATTTTACTAAACATATGGTGGGACCTTAATTCATGGCTAATTTAAAAATATATTTTGAAATTAGCGACATAATTACATTACAGATTGTAATAGGACTGTGTATTTTAAATTATTTTTATTTTATTTTGCGGTTATCAACGTAATAATGAAAGGAAATACTTCTTTTATTTCAAAGAATATGTTGTAACTCTACAGATTAGCATACAACCCGGTATAAAAAAATAGTTATTTGTATCACTAGGCCAGAAACTACAGTTTTACGAGTATGAGTACGAATACACCCAATAGAGTTTTTAGGCGTGAAGAATAAATCTTTTTCTGTAATTTTCCTTCTAGTTTAATATCTATTTATCAATAGTAAGTGCAATGAAGACACTAGTTCATCTTAACATGGTTGAAGAGTAGCTTAATGACAATGTATTACACATCTGTCATGTGAATCTAGTGTGGCCAACCTTTAGTGACATTTTTGCCGGCCTAAAAAATTCGCTACCGCTTTTAAGTACTGCAAAATGAGTGTTTCTGGACGGAGGCGAAAAAAATATATTTCTTTTAAATAATAATAATAATAATTCATGCCTTGGCATCCCCAACAGCTTTTGCCAATTACAGGGCATCCGACCCAGCATGAGTGCTTTATTACCTGCGCCCGTGGAACGACGTAAGAAGGGTGTAACCATAATATAATCTTAAGGCAGTAGAAATCACTCCCTCCGATTCGTGGTGTTTAGTATTTAGTATTCAGTATAGTCGGTTCTTGATGGCGAGATAGTCATGAATATGGAGCTAGTTCAATGACTGCATTGCCAGCTTTATGCTACAGTCGCTTGCAGGGAGAGTTTAGCGTGTAAACTCTTTTTCACTTAGTAGGTATATTACCGCTAAAGCTTGAGATATTATTATTTTTTTTTTTCATATTGTTTAAGCCAATAATATTGGATACAATGTGTCAAAATACAAATATAAAATACAACAAACAAAATTTTAGAAATAAATAATTTACAGAAAAACAAATAGAACAAACAAAAACGACAATAAATGTGTATAGTCAAGAACAAAAATATTAATTAATGGCGTAATAAGATTTTTCTATTAGGAGCGCTCTAACCTGTTTTTTAAATTGTTTAATGCAGTATGTGCTAGTTATTGCATCTAGCAAGCTATTATATACTCTTAGGCATTGAATTATAGGCGATCTCTTCGTAGCTGATAGGTAGTGCTTGGGTATCGTCTCAGTTGCTCTATATGGCGGGTGGTATAAGGGTGACGTTTTTTGCATTTATTAAATATTTCAAAGTTTTGTTCCACATAGACTGCCGATTTATAGACTAAAATGCCGGGAAAAGTTAAAATATTATTTTCTTTAAAAACATCCTTGCAACTGTCGCGGTTATTAATGTTAAAAATCAGTTTTATGCGCCGCTTTTGTATGATGAATACTCTCTCCCAACCAGTTGCTGCGTCCCATATAATAACATTGTACGAAAGAGCAGAGTATGCCAACGCGTAGTAAATATCTACTAGGTCTTTTCTTTCCAATGTATATTTCAACTGATTAATAATATAATAGGCTTTATTCAGTTGCGTGCACACGTTTGCTATTTGTTTTTTCCATTCCAGCTTATCATCTATGGTGACACCTAATATTGATGCACCATCCGTACAAGGAATATTTGTAGTAATATCTGGGGTTTTGCGTCTATGGAAATTTAATATTTTAGTTTTATTTTTATTTAAAATTAATCGGCTTGTTTTGCACCACTCTGCCATATCTTGCAATGTACGTGTTATCATAAATGAAAGGTCCGCAGAATTTTCACCCGTTACTATTACCGTTACATCATCAGCAAACAAAATCGTGTGACCATAATTAAAGTATTGCGGTAGATCGTTTATAATAATAAAAAATAATAGGGCCAACACCGACCCTTGAGCTATTCCATGGCACACGCATACTCCCGCGGATACACGTTGCCTACTTGACAGTCATAGACCTACCGTTCGAAAAAGATGCAACCAATCCCAGCGGCACGCCCCTAAAGCCCATGGAATACAGTTTTTCAAGCTAACATATTCAAGTAACACAGTCAAAAAGCGCGGCGTAAATCAAAAATATGCCAGCTACGTATTTATTTGCGTCGAGAGCTTCATATATGATTTCTAAGCTCTGAAATAGTGCTGTTTCGTGAGACGTTTAAAAGATTATGATGTTCTGTATAAATTCACCATTTGATCATATCAACGCGTTCTCATGACTTTAGATATTGAACTCAGCAAGGATACTGGTCTGTAGTTCTCTATGTTAGCAGGATATTGTTTTTTAAGCAGAGGTATAACTGTTGCTTTCTTTAATTGTATGGGAAATCTACCATCTACAAACGACTTATTTATAATATATGTTAGTGGTTCAATGATGTCGTCACCAATTTTTTTTTAGCAAAAATTCACTAATTCCATTATTGCCACAAGATTTTTGATACACTTTGATACGAAAGCGATATTAGCGATGAAAGTGGGTTTATATACTCAATGGAGTGCTGATGACGTCTGGTAGGTAAAAACTCGACTCCGTTCCTAGTGTTATTCCCTTTTCATTGTTCTTACTAGTGTGGTGATTCCTACAGTAGACCATGAGACTCCGCCTAGTGGCATATTGTATCGGTTCATTGTATTTAGGTATTTTTCGTTCGAAGTAGACGATTTCATTATAACGTATTTAATGAAAGTAGTTAAGGCACTTGTATAAAATAAATTTTCCAAAGAATGTATTAATGTAGTGCGGGTACTAGGAGAATATGGCAGAATCCGTTTTCTAATTTCACAATGAATTTCACAGAAAATAATGTAAGTGACATTAACTTTTAGAAAACCAGAGATATCTTGGAAATGAATAAGTTTTAGCATAAAGTATGTTATACTTTATTTGTTCAAAATTTATTAATATTTTTTGAAATGCAATATTAATGGGGGTATTGTATTTAAGGGGAAAGGTGGGGTCTGTTGCAGTTGATTTTAGATTATACTTATTATTATTATTATTATTAAATTACTTTATCAATAATTACAAACGATAGTTATATCTTTTTTTGTGCAATGCCCCGATTTTTTTAGGTTTATATTTTGAATGGAATTAACAAACGGTCTTCGAACAGCATTCCGGATATGGTTTGAATAATTCCTCTACAAGCTTGCATTCCTTAGGTCCCCTTAAAACACCACATCTGAAAAGAAGAATATACCATTGTTCAGTGCATGAAAGAATACAGTGATCATTTTTCTTTCTTGCCATGGTTGTAAAAATCAGTTTTGTTTATAGTCAGGAGTTAGTGTCGATTTTTTAAGCTTATAGTGCGAGGTTTAAGTATTGAATAAATTAAAATAGTAAACACACCGGTATTTTCATGAAAAAAATTGTCACTAAGGAATTAAAATAAGTTCATACGGGAGTTACGCTCCGTGAACGGTGAAACATTAGCAAGAAAATAAACATTGGTCCTTCGAGCCGGATAGTAATAATAATAATAATATGTTTATTTATTGTATTGCAATACAATAATCATCACATGAACAGTTATAAGACACCATTATAGGTCCGCTTATTACTATTATAAATGGTTGCCTTATGGAAGGAGTCTACCCCGAAAAATTTCAAATTGCAAAAGTACTACCAGTATACAGGCTATTCCACGTAACTGGTTCATCAACCACAAAGACATGTATCTATTTTGTTAAAAATTGATTCTTTATACTGCTCTAGATTTGCTCTGCAAAATTAAAACCATCATAACTTCTTTATTATTCGTTTTAAGACAATATTGTATTGATACTTTGACATCATAAATTAAAATATCTTTAATTTTTTTAACAATATACAGGATGTTCAATTTTAAAAAAATATAAATGTCACAATTTCTTGGAAATGCGACATTCAATTGTTTTTTGGTATATTACATATTAATCAGTATTAAAAACCCTAATACTTTGCTAATTTAACCTACTTTCTAGAATCAATAATAACAGAGATAGCAATGGTGCGCACTTAATTTGAATCAACCTGTGTATTGGTAGTTCATATCAATATTAAACGAAGAGAAATAGCGTAAAGCTAAGACTTTCCTTGAAATAATTAAAATTAAAAACAATATGACAAGTAAAATTAAAGGGAAGCAGTTTCAAATTATGAAATGCCTGCATTTCTTTTGTTTTTCTTTTGGACATTAGTTGTAACAATTAATTTTCTAATTTAATTTAAAGTACCAAGAATGTGGATTAACTTTATTAAAAAATCGTATATTTACACATTGAAGATTAGGGTAAAGATATATTATTTCTTTCACATTAAAAGTAAAACAATATAAAACCATTTTCAAATATTTTAAGAAAAATGTTATTTTTCCTTTTTTAATATAGTAAATCTGAGGAAGTCATTGTATACAACAGCAGTACGTCTTATCAAGTTCTGAAATATACATACTACTTAATTGGTTTTTCATTTAATATTTTTGGTTTAATAATGAGATCTAGAAAATTTCGCAGAACGAAAAAGAAAATCACAAGATGTAAAATAATAGCTACATACTAGTTGATATTGATTTTATTGCTTTAGGTAGAAATACAACATCTCAAAAATCTTTGGATACGTCCACAGGTGAAGCTAACAGACAACTTTAGGGCAACAATTTGGATAAGGTCTGGCGCTGTTCGTTACAACTTTACACCCTGGTCCAGCCCCCACTGAACCGCACCTGAAATAAAAAAGGTAGTTACTATATCTGTTATATCTCAATCAGTAAAAATGTCGCTCTGAATTAACTTATATTAAATTTTGGTTGTGATATCTGGCAAATGACATAGAGTTGATGAACAATTTAATTTAACATTTTCACAGGTCATCACCATTCATAGCGAGACACTTTATTTATGAAAACATAATTACAATTCATATTAAAACCGGTACTCCACCTAAAAGTACTGAATGATAATGAAAAATAAATTAAGTGCAAACAATAAAAAATACAACCATTATAAAAATAAAAGAGAATTGTTAAAAATGACTTAATAACCGAATAAAAATAAAAAAAAACCTTTTCCTAATTAAATTAAAACATCATTAGTACTATAAAAAATAAATTAAAACTGTATTCTATTTAAATAAAACTAAATGCATTCATCTTTATGAAACTATGTTGTTACTAGAACAATAAATTTCTAACATAGATTTGATTGGTTTATATTAATGTGTTATATCATATAAAAATATATATATTGTACCAAAACGCATACGTTTATAGGTAACAAAAAAATCAAGTTGAATTCTTAAATCCAACTTGAAGAACAAAAGAGAAAAAAATACTCATAACTTCGAACAGCGTGTACGGAATTAAATATTATTTTATTGTTACAATATTCTTTTTTATATGTCGATACTTTTATAGATACTAGGGCTGAAATGTACATATAAATAATCTTTAATCCGATCGATGAATAATTATTTTAACTGCAAACTTCTCCTAGACTCCTCACCACAAACTGTACTAAACTAGACGTACGTTTCGATAGTAAAGCTATCATCATCAGCAGATACACTGAACTGAATAACTACACTAAAACTACCCTAATTTATACCTAAAAAAGTTCATGGTGCAATGGTCATGCATAACTAGTCACTAATCCTAACTCCGTCTGACCTACTACTTCTATTTAATAAACTATAAAGACAAGAATTTTAGGGGTCGTAAATCTGAATTCATTAAAATATGTTTATTTTTATGCAAACTTCCATACTAGGAAAATATTTTTTATAGCTAACGTAAATGTATACAGTCTAATATAACAAAAAGCCAAGTTGGAACCTTAAACCAAATTCAAAAAATACCCTCCAAAAAGGGAAAACAGCGATAACTTTGAACTGAGTAAATGAATTTAGTTCTTGATTTTTTATAGAATGCCCATAATCAGTGTTTACTCACATATTTTTTTTAAACGTGATAGCTTAAGTAATTCGTGAAAAAAAATTGTATTTTTCCACCCTTATGCTAATATGTCGAATGGAGTGCTATCGATTGAGCTAAGTTTTAGTATTTACAGTATGTGTGACAGTAGTACTCATTTGCTTGAATTTCAGCCCGATAGCTTTAGGGGCACTTTTCAATGGCTAGTCGGAGTAGAGCCTTTGTTATAAGGAATACTCTTTAATTTCGAGAAATGAATTCAGCCCCCTATATCTATTCGCGTTTCCAAATAGCCCGGTTCTAATCTAATTCTTGTTACTGCAATTAAACCCTGAAGTCCTCAATTCGTGTCTTTGCGAAGTTTAAAATCCTTCAAACGCATATCTACTAGTAATATACCGGAAATAATGCACGCCGTGTCTGCAGAAATAGATTAATACGCGTTCGCGATTCTAACCCTTTATTAATCAGTATTTACTTACACATTTTTCTTAAACTTGATAGCTTAAGGAATTTCCGAGAAAAAAATATTCACTTTTTCCACCCTTATGCGAATATCTCGAATGGGGAAAAGTAGTATGCTGACGGCAAAGCTCAATGGGGATGGGAATTGGCTATTTTAGGGTATTGGCTTAAATCTCGGTAAATGGGCGCCAAGGTTCGAATAAAGTCCGAAGCATACAAAATTTAATAACGAAGTGCTAAGCAACTAATAACGCTAAGTTCGCAGATAAAACGAATAAGTTGGTCAAAGTCCAATTTCAATAAAAATGTAATAATAAAAATAAAAACTCACGCATAAAATTCAACAAAGTTCGATTTATTATGAATGTAAAATAAGCTTGGATTGACTCTGTGTCTGTAAAGGATTTTAATAATATGCAGGCCAGTATATAACTTTGACAAAGTAAAAAGAAATTCGATCTAATTGTTACTAAAAAATGCAACAGATTCTATGATTTGAAGAGGGCCGAAATGGCGGTACGCCTACACACGACCAAGGTTGTCTGAAAAATGATGAGGACGGAAGGACGCTACTGTCTCGGAAATCAAAATATCCTACGCTGATTGGCTAAGTCGAAGATGCGGAACTACCCTTAAATTCGTAACAGGATGGCATCGATTAAGTTAATTTTTCGTATTTACAATATCTGCGATAAATCTGTTAACCTTCTAGTATTTAAATTTATTTAGTTTATTTATTAGTAGTAGACTAGCAATTGTTGGTATCTACGTCATCAATGATAGATACAAAATAGGTACAAATAGATACAAATTTATGTCAATTATAAAAGTCACGTATTTGGTTCAAACATTCCTCAAGAAAATAATTCCTAATCGATGCTTTAAATTTATATAAATTTGGTATTTCTCGCATGTCTAATGGAAGAGAGTTGAAAATTTTTATGCAATTGTATCTTGGAGAGTGCTTATACAACTGGGTCTTATGTATTGGTATGCTCAAATCATCCTGCCCCCTAGTAGGATATGACCTGTTGTAGTAACAGTTGCCCAAGGAACAGGAACGATTCATCTTAGTAAAGACAGCACACTCATACATATAAAGTGAGGAAACTGATAAAATTTTGTTTGTAATGAAGTGCTGCCTGCATGAGTCTCTACGCTGTAACCTAAACATCTAACGTATGATTTTTTTTTTACAATATGAATACCCGGTCCGCATGTCTCTCATGAATCTTATACGCGACTCGATACACGCACATTCTGTCCCAAAACTTGTATGGCGTATAACAACGATCCAAACCTTTTACACAGTTTTGTTTTATATGGTTTCCATGAAAGATTTTCATCTAATACACAGTCTGGAAAATTGGCTATTTTATTCTGCGGTATTGGATATCCCAGACAATCTCACCAGGAAAGAGTTATTCGAATTGAACTTAAACAAATTTGTCTTTCCTACATTCAATTTTAACGCAATAACCGTTAACCCACTCTAACATGCCCTTCGCACAATCTGTTCCCTCACGTAATAACCCTTCCAGGCTGTGGGGAGTTATTACTGCAGATGTGTCACCTGCATATTGACAAATGCTTAATGCATTATTTTTTTGGGACAAATCCATTGCTATATATTACAAATAACAAAGGGCCTAAAACAGAACCCTGTAGAAAGAATACCCATTGACGCAGTAATCGGTTTAGAGAAGGCTGAACTACCATCACAGGTCAATCGCACCACTTGTATGCGATTGCGTAGGTATTACTTTACCCACTTATTGGCGTTACCCCTGATACCACAATCATGTAATTTCTCCAACAACAAAGTGTGATTCACTAAATCGAAGGGCGTGAGACAAATCAAACATCAATGCCCCTACAGTACGCTTCCCATCCAGCTCATTGTATATATGATCAAGATTAACAAAGAATGCATTATTTATTGATCGTTCTTTCAAGAAACCACATTAATTTCTGGCAAACAAAGAATTCTCGTCCGGATGATTGTACAATAGCGAATAAAAAGCCTTTCCAAATATTTTAGAAAAGACAAGTAATATTGATACGGGTCTGTGGTTGCTACGTCACACAGTGGTCAATTTTGGTTGTTTTGCGGAAAAAAATTAAATAACTTGTGAACTACACTCCGTTCCGGAGTGAAATTTCGTACAGTGATTGTATATATAATTAGCTATTTGTGCCATTAGAAATAATACATGAATTAGCATATTAGATGGTAATTATCGATAGAGGAAATAAAACTTTAAGGAATTTCTACATTTAAAGTCGGTTCATATTTCACCATGTTTTTAATGTGGTGCATAGGTAACTGTAGGTAACATTGTTACTACAGTAGACATATATTAGTGATGTAACGAATATTCGCATTAATTCCTGTGCTTCTTGTGTCATTTCTAAATATTTCTTAGATAATGTTGTTCGTAAATTTAATATGTAGGGCTTGGGACTGACAAGTAGTCTGTGCACAATATCTTCATTTGATACTAAACGATTACACTTTCTGGAATGAGACAATCGATAGCGCTTATAGTCTTTATTTCGAGCTTCTTGTGCGTCTTCTGAGAGACAACCAACTGGTAACACAGCAGTAGATATTATGTGTTCTCCATGTAAAAGTACTTTGTGGACTGTGACTGGCATATAATACCAGTACACATCAGTAAATTTAACATTAATAATACTATAGAGTATGCATGAGTAAAACTAATATTTTTTTCATTTTTTTAATAATAGTGATGACACGTCAGTTGCGGATCACCCGTATAATACTTTAGTATAATAGGTAAATTATGACTTATGCAATTACAAATAAATTGTGTCTGTCTAAATTACAAAACTGTGTAAGGGTAGTCTAATCGAAAATCTTTCCTAGTGCTGTGATAATATTGTACACTGTGCGCGCTACTAGATTTTTAGCTATTTTTCAGCTAGAGGCAAAAAGTGGCAGCGAAATTTTGTTCGCTCTTGTTCCTTGGGCTATGGAGGACACGTAGAAGAAAGAATCAGCTTGGCGGTCGTTGGCGCTAACATTGAAAAGTCTAGACGAATATGTTCGTGTCAATTATATCGCACTTTTTCGTAAGTTAGATAATAACCCTGTGTAATATCATTAGATCTTAATGATTGTTACTGTATAGTAAGCATAAACCTCCACTTTAACATTTCTGGTACTATTTGTTTCAAAACTTAATTTGTTTCGCTTATATGCATTATTACTTTTCAGTAATATTTCAAGTAAAAATGCGATAAATACCATCATTCAACTTCAAAGTGCTACTGAACGTCAGCACTTTTAATTTATGTAACTATTCGTACTAAATAATCATTTCTAATCCTTCTGCTTCAGAATGAACCTAAAATAACAGTTATAGCACACATTCGAAAAATAGACTTTTTTCTGCCTATATCCCACTGTGCGTCATAACGATCACGCTTTTTAATTAACCAAAAAAGCTAAGGGCCCAGCTATGAATGAAGCAACAAATTTTAAAATTCTACACGGACCGTCATCCAGGCCTGGGATGGCTTCTTAGCTGTTTCGATAATAATATAAATTTCAGATTCACTTACAAGATGCAAAAATAAAGTATTAATATTTGATGGCGTAGAACGGCGAGTAATGCTACTCTGGGCATGTTTAATTGGTATATGAATATCGCGAAAATGCTTACTAAATATCTCACACAAAACTTTTATAAAAGCCAGCATTTTATTTGTTATTTAGAACACGCTGAAACTTGAATTTAATTAAGCAGATACAAACTAAATCGTTTCTTTATAGAACCTGAAGATTGTTTCGGTTTAACTCAAATTTTGATCGTAATAACAAAAAAAAATCAACAATGAGAATGTTGTTAAATCAGCATCATAACTTTTATGAGTACAATATATGATTTTGGCATTTTCACGCAGCACACTACTGTGTGTGCTGGCTGTGGTGTACTTGCGAAGTTTTACGGTATGGATATAGACAATACACTTACGTCGTCAAAGTAACTTCACCGTTACTGCTGCATCTAGCCGAACCGCAATAATTCGGTTTGTAGTTTACCCTTTCCTCGCCACTTCTCATCAAGCCCAGATGGGCGTCAGACGACTTACAAGCGAAACCTTGCGCCCTTTGGTCAGCTGAAAGTTCGAATATTTCAACCTAATGCGATCGTGGAATTATTTTGAAATTACTTACGCAATACGTTAGTTCTTTCTACAGCCATCCCGCAGTAGACTCCCGCAAGGCACATTGCAAATATTAACACGAGTACCTTCATTGTGTCTAAATGCTACAGTATACAAGTTAACAGCAATTGATGAAAATTAGTGCCGAATATAAGAAACGGAGATGCTTTATATACTTATATAATTGATGGTTAATCAACTAAATGCACATATAAACAAAGATAAATTTTGTCCGAAGGGTAAGCGGAATTTGTATTCGTGAAATTATGTAAGCAAACATGATAAACTTTTGTATAATATTCAAAACATCGACTAATTATAAATATTTACACGGAAAAAAAAAACGCCAGTTAGTAACTAAGAAAGCGATTGCACACTGATTGTGAGGGAGATGTTATTTCGACTTAAGAGTGATATACAGGCTGAGCTTTTTGTTTAATTATTTGCATGGAGAGAGACGCATTGAGATATTTACTTTCTTATCTCCGTTGTTTTACACCCTTTCACATTTCGAACCTTCGATAAATAAAAAAAAAACTCATGTATTTCAAACTTAAATGTTTTCTTTATCTCACAAAGTTAATCAACAACCTTGATACTGGTTATATAAGAATCTCATGCACATGATTTCACTTAAACTAAGCACTGTAATTATGAATATTGGAGTAGAGGACATTTAAGTAAAATTCTCCCACAGCGTCTCCGGTGGTATTGAAGAATCAAAGGGGGTAGTAAAACACGAATAGCTTATGGTTTTGTGAAACCTCTGAAAGGAGCTATTACTATGGGGGTGATTTTGTCATATACGCAAGAGGCAAATTTGAGAATACCCTCTGTGACATAGTTCAAAGAGGCTTGAACTTCACGAGAAGATGGTGTCAATCGATGGGACTCAATGTCAACCCCACTAAGACAACCCTAGTAGCATTTACCAGGAAAAGAAAATCCAATCTTAGAACCATAAAAGTGGATGGGCAAAATATAGAATGGAAAGCAGAAGTTAAATATCTAGGCCTTACCCTAGACCATAAACTTCTATGGAACAAACATGAATTTGAAGTAACCAACAAGGCCAAAAGAGATCTGATGGTGTGCAGAAACTTTGCAGGGAAAAATTGGGGATGCAACCCAAAAATACTGCTTTGGATGTATACAGCGATAGTGAGACCGATCATCACCTATGCATCAGTAGCATGGAGCAAAAGAACTAATCTGGCCTCCGCGAGAACTAACCTCTCGAAAGTGCAAAGATTAGCATGTGTATGCATAACGGGGGCTATGAGAACCTGCCCAACAGCAGCTATTAAAGTAGTATTGGATCTTGCCCCCCTCCACATAGTAGTAGAGGGGTGGCGGAAAAGAACCGCACTAAGAATGGTCAAGGAAGGAATGATTAGGCATAGGCCTCAATCTCCTGACGGTGATCAAACCTGGGATATGCCCCGGGATGATATGTTAAAAAATTTAGCTTTGTGAAAGAATTCACCATAAAGCTAAGTAACAGGAGCGAGTGGGATCATAACACCATCTTGAACTTGAATAGAAATGCCATCAAATGGAACACTGATGGCTCCAAAACGGCAGAAGGAAGTGGAATAGGAATATATGGGCCTAGAACTACATATTTTCGAAAGCTTGGGAAAATACCCAAGTATATTTTCAGACGAAATACACCGCTATTGGAAGATGTATTCAGTTCATTATGGAAAGGAACTATCGGAAGCAGGAGATTATCATCGTGTCTGATAGTCAAGCAGCCATCAAGGCGCTGAACTCATATGAAATCAGCTCCAAGATGGTCTGGGAATGCCTAGGGAAACTAAATGAGCTAGGCAAAAGAAATAAAGTAACCCTCCTGTAGGTTCCGGGTCACACAGGAGCGGAAGGAAACGAAATAACGGATAACCTCGCAAAAAAAGGGGCTGGAATGCCTTGCGTAGGCCTGAACCTTTTGCGGTTAAGTAGCAGTACAATACTGAAGAAACTAAAAATGGAAATGGAGCAGAGAAAATCCAGTTACTGGGAAAATCTCCAGGGAATGAGGCAAAGTAAAATTCTTCTGGGAACTTATAACCAGACCGAGGTTTACAGAATGCATCAACTGAGTAAGAACAATGTTTCGCATATTAACAGGAATACTTTCAGGCCATTGTAGACTGAAAGGACACCCGAGTAAGCTTGGATTGGAAAAAGATCCTGAATGCAGATTCTGTGGGGAACAGAATGAAACATCCATCCACCTCCTCTCAAACTGCGTAGCACTGTGCAACCCGAGGGCATTTCACCTGGGAGCATGTGAAATCGAAGAGGGAGACTTACCTAGACTGGGGCCCTCTGACATCCTACACTTTTTAAAAGAATAGGATTGGAAGGCCAGCTGTTAAGCAGCAAGAATAGGGAACAATAGATTTTAGGTCGCAGTGTAAACCACCCTTCTATTAATACATACATACTAAATACATGGGGGTGATTGGTAGTGGTATAATGTAACTCAAACTATTGGGAATGCCAAAGCATGAGAAGTATTGGATTAGTTGGCTGTTTCAACTAAGTTTTAGGACCTAAGGGACTAAGCTTGTCCGAATTTGGAAAAGCAATTTATGAGTGTTATAAAATATTGGCCCGAAATCTTAAAAGAATCAATATATAAATGTTGAAACGGTTTAGAGCTTATGTTGCTTTAAATACTAATTTGTTAGGGTGTCTTTCGTGTCTCTTTACATCTTGTTCTAGATTTGGCCAGTAAAAGTACTTTTCGCTGGCTGTGATGTTTTCTCTAGTACCTCGATGAGAAGTTTTCGTTTCCGGATATAGTTCCAGTTTTTCTCACTGGTCGTTCGCACTTACTACGTCCTCCAACATCGATTGCGTTGTTACTATCGAAAAAGTTTTATTTTGAAAATATTTTTTCAGGAAGTTAAATTAAATTAGATTAGGATTTAGGTGGCCTATGGACCTGTTTCACCGCGACCTTTGTGATTCTATTGTGATTCCATGTTTTTTTTTATAGAACGCTCATAATCAGTATTTACTTACATGCTTTCTTTGAATGTGATAGCTTCAGTAATTCCTGGGAAAAATATATTCAATTTTCTCCACCCTTATGCGAATATCTGAAATGGAGTGGCGTCGATTAAGCTAATTTTTCGTATTTACAATATACGCGACAGCAGTATCCATTCGCGTTAATCTACCTTAAGGTGTTTTTGATCGTTGTTATTGTTTGCTCGAGAGGAAAAATTTATAACTACTGACTTATCAGCATTTATTCTAAGTTTGTTTTTATTTGTTCAGAACTGGAATTGTTGTAAAATGTTTGTAGCTAAACGCATAGCTTCTTCCGAAGTTGAACCTGACACGAGAGTATTGGAATCATCTGCGTAGCTGATTAGATCTACCGTATTATGCTTCAAGAACATTGCAAATCATTTATAAACACAGTAAACAGTATTGGGCCAAGAATAGAACTCTGAGGACTCCAGCAGTTGTACAACGGACTCCAGACGTGATCCCCCATCCAGCCTAACTCTCTGTACTCTATTACTTAAATAAGATGAAAACAAGTCCATTACTTCTAATTCCATACCTTTCTAATTTCTTCAAGAATAGAGTTAATAGAGTCAAAGGCTTTGGTCATATCAGTAAATAATCCGCATATAAATTTTTTATTGTCAAGAGCTAAAATTACTTTATTGATAAATTCTGTAGTAGCCGTGTCAACGCTTTTATTTTTCAAGAATCTGTGCTGAAGGAAAGGAGCCCAGCACCCCTGAACGTAGTAAAAACTTCATTAGTCTGTTGTTAATGGCGCCTTCATAAATTTTAGAAAAGGCCGCCAAAAACTGATCGACCTATAATTATAATAAATGGATCAACCTTCTTAAATAACTGCATTACATACACAATCTTTCATTTTTCCGGAAAATAGCCTCTAGTTAAAGTAAAATTAATAAGAAACGCATCCAAAATAAAATCCTTAATATCTTTCAAAAGGGAGGTTGAGAATGCATCCCACCCACATGTCGTTGAACACTTTAATTTGGACACTATATCTGATAATTCATGCTTAACTAGTAACAGGGATCAAAAAGAAGGAGTCTTTATTAAAAGATATGTCTTTATTAAAAGGAATGTCTGACCTTTAATAGCAGTGTTAAGGCAATACCGTGTCTCAAGATTTTTGCTAAATGACTGTATCTTAAGACCGTCAAAACAACCTTGCAAATATTTCCAGTTCGTGAATGCATTTGCCCGCGCTAACACTAAGCATCATTTTTTGACTGGAAATAAATTCGTCTATCGAATTAAATCCATTTCTTCGTTTTCGGGTGAAATAAAAACTACAGAATACTTTTTATTCATTTTATTGTTTCAGGTAAGTATACAAACAGAATAAGTATCTCCAGAATACTTTTTAGATATGTATACTGCTGAGATTAGCAAACCATTTTGGGACAACAGGCTGGGAATTTAATATCTTTGGATACGTTCACAGGTGAAGCTAACAGACCACTTGAGGACAACAATCTGGATAAGGTTTGGCGCTATTCGTTACGATTTGACACCCTGCTCCAGCCCCCACTGTACCGCACCTGAAATAAAAAAGGTATTTACTATATATCTGTATAGCTCAATTAGTAAAAATTTCAATTTCAGTTAACTATATTAAATTTTTGTTGCGATATCTGGCAAATGACATAGAGTTGATGAACAATTTAATTTAAGATTCTCACAGGTCATCAACATTAATAGCGAGACACTTTATTTATGGAAACCTAATTACAGTTCATATTAAACCCTGTGCTCCATCTAAAAGTACTGCACGAAGCTACCTATTCTAAGCACTATATACATCAGTACTCAGCACTGTAGAGGAGGGGTGTCTCCCACTATCTCGGTAGAGAAACTAAAGCAAGCGTATAGGTCAAGCGGCCATCGAAGATCGGCTATTCAAAGTAGAAACATATAGAGTCGATACTTTTATATCTAGATATATCCCATATACTATCGCTCCAAAGAATGTGTAGTTGTGCTTCTAAAACTTGTCGCCTACAATGTATAGATATTCCAGCGAAAATTTAATAAGAAATATTTAGTCCAGTTCGTAATAATAGGAAAGAAATAATGAATGATAATGAAAAGTAAATTAAGTGCAAACAATAAAAAACACAAGCATTATAGAAATAAATGAGAATTCCTAGACAGTAAACCTTAATAACCGAATAAAAATACAAAAGACTCTTTTCTAATTAAATTAAAACATCCTTGGTATTGTAAAAAAAAAAACATAAACTAAAACTGTATTCTATTCAAATAAAACTAAACGCATTCTTCTTTATGAAGCTCGAAGAAAAATAAAACAAGTCTCTTTTTAAATAAATTAAGAGATGTTTGTAAAAAAAAACTAAATTAAAACTGTATTCTATTCAAATAAAAATAAACGCATTCTTTTTAATGGACTAAATGCTCAAACACATCGTCTCTCTGGTGGTGTGAATATGCAAGCCGGTTATAAGTTTCATCGCGCACACGTGAAAAGGTTTCGGGGCTAGTGCTGTTAGCAACTTCCGTAATTTTTTGTTGTAATTCGTTTAACGGCAGTTAGGTTACTGTTAATTATGAAAGGGCCTATTACATTTTTGTTATCATTCATACCTTTCTTAGGGTAAAAATTATGAAAATGAAATTATAAATATAATAAGGGAGTTATTCCTGGAAAAATACATCATAATAGTGTTTAAGTAAAAAACAAGCCATTTGCTTAAGGAAACAAACAAATAAAATAAAAATTAAGTTTTCCATTCTTCGTAAGAAATACTACGTCCGTTTACGCTAAGAATTTCCATAATATTTTACTCGACGATCTACGCTTAAATAGCTCAATGTGCTCTGTGTCGTATTATATTTTGGTCGATACATACTCACAAAAGCACCTGGACAGTTGTGTGTTTGTTGGGTGGGAGACTAAAGTGGCCTGTGGTAGCCACTTTGCCGAGTGCTGATATTGATGGATTCCATAACAATCGAAATGTTCCTACTCTAACTAAATAATTTCCCCCATGATTATTAGTAATAGTATCAAAAATATAATAAACCGGTCAGCTGTAAGTTATTCTTATGTTTATGCCCATGGAGCGACTACAGTCATCTTCCAGCCAAGGAGTAAAGTCAAACCTTAGAAAAATCTTACTCCAGGAACAAAACCTGGGAAACAGACCCAGACCTTGTTACTGATATCCAGCTTATTATTATTTCACAGTTTCACAAGTTTAATTATTTACTTGGTCTGAATAATTTTTTAATTTACCTTTCTATAGACTATTTGATCACAAAAAAAAGGCCATTATAACCGATTTCTGAAATTCGATAAAATAAGCACAACATACGTCATTCCACGTTTATTGGAACACCCTGTATGTAAATATCTACACCAATCGAAAGGGCTCACTAAACGGTACAAGTCCGCCATTGAAACTTTTTTCTATCTTTTACCGTTTAAAAGTTATTCAGAAAAAAACCAAATTTGAGCTAAATTGCAAGGGTGAATTGCACCCCCTAAAGTTGAAGTTCCGCAGCAACGGAAAGCGTCCTTAAGTAACACTCCATGGAGTCTACAAACTGACAAAGTTTCATCAAAATCTGCGATTTACAGTTCGCGAAGTTCTCTTGTAAGAATGTGTACTGCCGATACCTTACGGCAGTGGTTCTCAAACTGTGGTACGCCCACCCCTCGGGGGTACGCGAAAATTTTTAGGGGGTACGCGGCCGGCCAACAATAAATAAAACAACCGGGACACGTATGGACACGTTGACGTGCGCGCCGCCATCTAAGGCTTAGTCATCAGAGTGGGGCTGTGTGGCCGGCCAATCACTCGTGTCACTGCACTGCAGTAGCATTGCCTGTTATTACAAGCTCGCTCTCAGTATTGTGTTATTTTTGTGGTGTGTTGTTATTCTGCGGACACTCAATCCTGTGAAACACGTTTACGGACATCTGTTTGAAAACTGAGTCAGGTACCACGTAAGTGAATTTTACAATAAAAATTACAATGGATAAATGGCTCCTAAAGAAAAGGCCTCATGAAGATCTGCATCAAAATCTGGGCCATCAACTTCACAAAATGAAAGTAGACCTGAACGTCTTGTTACTAATGAGCAGCTCAAGGAAAAATAAAAAAACCCAAAAACTGGCAAATGAATATAAAAGTAAAAAGAGAAATATGACGAGTTTGTACTTAAAATTAGGTTTTACTTGGACTGGAAACTCAGACGAGCCTAATCCACAATGCGTTGTTTGTTTAGAAATTTTATCAAACAATTCTATGAAACTCTCTTTTAAAACGCCATTTTGAAAGCAAACATGAGAACTTAGTCAAAAGGAGTTACGGTACTTTGAACGTTTTTTGGGAAGATTTGAAAAGTAGGAAAAACACGATAAAACACTTTCTGGTGCAGAACAAAATGAAAGTGCTCTAAAAGCTTCTTACAAAAGTTAGTCATTTAATGCGAAGTCTGGTAAAAACCATACTATTGGCGAAAACCTAATCCTCCTGCCGCGCAAAATTGTTTCTTGTATGTTTGGAGAGAACGAGGCAAAAAGAATTACAGCAATTCATTATCAAATGAACAGTTTCAAGGAGAATTAGTGATATGGCGTATGACACAAAGAAAACTTGTTTGGAGCAATTCGAGCTAATCTTGCTTTGGGTATACAACTCGATGAAACCACGGATGTCGCTGGGCCTAGCCCAACTGATTGTTTTTGTACGTGGCATTTTTCAAGATGAAATATTTGAAGATATTTATTTTGTAAGACACTTAAAACATC
Source organism: Protaetia brevitarsis (assembly GCA_004143645.1). NCBI lineage: Eukaryota > Metazoa > Arthropoda > Insecta > Coleoptera > Scarabaeidae > Protaetia > Protaetia brevitarsis. Next base: position 46,615 of record RXPK01001192.1, read on the forward strand.
AACACAAAGGTGAAGATATTTTCAATTTGTTAGATTCTTTTTTTTCCGAAACCAGCTCGAGTGGAAAAACTGTGTGTCAGTGTGTATGGAGGGTGCTAAGGCTATGAGCGGTCACATACAGGGCTGGTAGGCCATACTAAAACGGTTTCAACTGAGTGTAAGTTCACTCATTGTGTCCTTCACGAGAGGCTTGGTGGCTAGCACCTCTCTGATGAACTTAAAGATGTCTTGATCAGAGTGTGAAAATTGTGAACTTCATAAAAACTAGGCCCTAAAATCTCGTTACTTTTAAATTCTATGCCAGGATATGGGGAGCCTCCATGAGAATTATTGCTACATACTGAGGTACATGGCTTTCTCGGGAAATGTTTTGTCCGTGTATTTGAACTCCACAAAGAATACATAATTTTTTTACCGAAACAATCCATCTGTCTTCTGTACTTACTGATTTGATTGGCTTTTGAAGTTGGCTTATTTAAGTGATATTTTTGGAAAACAACATCTGGAATTTATCCATGCAAGGCAGTGTTTCTGATATTTTTAATATAGAAAAGAAAACTGATGCAATGGTAAAAAAGATCATTCTCTGGGAAAAACAAATAGAAAATAACAACTGCGAGCCTTTTGAAAGATTACTTACATTTTTGCAAGATAATGAGAAAAACATATCTGATTTCACTGAACTCAAGACTCAAATGGGCCAGCATTTGAATGCATTGAAGATCCGCATAAGAGTACTTTCCACTTTGGAGAAACAGTATAACTGGATACGTGACCCTTAATGCTGATGCTACGGACCTAACCTGACTATCTTTCAAAGGAAAACTCATTGAAGTATATGTGATCCAGTTGAAAAACAAATATTTGACTGCTGGTAACATTGTTAGATTTCTGGATCAGTATTGGGAAGGAATACAAAGAACTGTCAAGCACTGCTGTTAAATTTCTTGTTGGGTTTTCCACCACTTATTTATGTGAAAAGGGTTTCTCAAGTTAACCTATCTTAAAAATAAATCTAGAAACAAATTAAATGTTGAAGATGATTTAAGATTGTATTTAACCAAGTTAAAACCCAATTTTGAAAAATGTGCAAAGGGGAAACAAGCTCACCCTTCTCACTAATCTCTTTGAAAGTAAGCGCTTTTTGTTCTTTAAATTTTGTGTGTGTTTGTTTTTAATGTAATAAAAATGTTTGTAAACAATATCTCTTTGTTTTTATTTAAACATGATGCGTAATTCAGTTTCAAAGGTTAACACTATACTTCTATGCTACATAGAAGGCTTTAAGATTTGTTTAATATTTTAATTATAGTTTACTTAGTACCGGTAACTGAGAAGGGGTACCTAAAATGTTTTGTGGGTAAAAAGGGGTACAGTGTCTAAATAAGTTTGAGAACCACTGCTTTACGGTATGGATATAGACTATACACTTACGTCGTGAAAGTAACATCACCGTCACTGCTGCATTTAGCCGAACCGCAATAATTCGGTTTGTAGTTTGTCCTTTCCTCGTCGCTTCTCATCAGGCCCAGATGCTCGTCAGACGACTTACAAGCGAAACCTTGCGCCCTCTGGTCAGCTGAAAGTTCGAATATTTCAACCTAATGCGATCATGGAATTATTTTGAAATTACTTACGCAATACGTTAGTTTTTTCTATAGCCATCCCGCAGTAGACTCCCGCAAGGCACATTGCAAATATTAACACGAGTACCTTCATTGTATCTAAATGCTACAGTAAACAAGTTAAACAGCGATTGATGAAAATTAGTGCCGAATATAAAAAACGGAGATGCTTTATATACTTTCTATAATTGATGGTTAATCAACTAAATGCAAAACAAAGATAAATTTTGTCCGAAGGGTAAGCGGAATTTGTAACTTATTCGTGGAATTATGGACGTAAACATGATAAACTTTTGTATAATATTCAAAACATCAAAACATATTTACACCGAAAAAACGCCGGTTAATAATTGAGAAAGCGATTGCACACTGATTGTGAGGGAGATGTGAACCGCTGGAAAATGAAGGACCATTTTCCAACGGTGGCTCGTCGGTCAAAAGAGCAGGTTGGATTATCTGTAAAACGGGGGTGGTTCCCTTAGCATGAGGATAAAGGAGTTTCGGGCGAGTATTTAGACTGAGCTTTAGCTATGATAAATTAAAACAAAAATTGAATACAGAAAGAGTTTTTACAGAATAAATCACCTTAATTCCTTATAACTATAGTATCAGTAATGCTATTAATGGTTTCCTTAGCTCGTCGCAATCGTTATTTCCAATATTTATTACTAAAACCATTTTTTTCTGCTTTATAGAAATCTTTTATTTGCTTAGTGGCCAACATCCACGGCCATCATAAAATACCATGAAATTGCAAACAAAAACTCAAATATTTTGGAAACTCTTTAAATAAAATATCAAGTGTGTTATATCATACTAATTTTAGATATTTAAGATAAATTTTGTCCAAAGGGTAAGCGGAATTTGTATTCGTGGAATTATGTAAGCAAACATGATAAACTTTTGTATAATGTTCAAAACATCGACTAATTATAAATATTTACACGAAGCGAAGAAAACGATTGCACACTGATTGTGAGGGGAGATGTTATTTCGACTTAAGAGTGATATACAGGCTAATTATATATTTTTAAATCCAGACACTTTTTTTTTAAAAACTATTTATTGATTAATTGATACAAAAAATTAATCTTACGAACTAAACTTATATCTAAGACGACTCGAGCAGGAGTGTGTGAAAAAGTATTGTTAAAACACGGATCTAATCTTATCGTAATGTAATTCTTAGAAGTTAATACACTGTACTTTTTATAATTACGCAGTTGCACAAAGTTAATACTAAGCACAATTGCGGGATGACATAATTATACGTATTTATACGGGTAGTAAGAATATAACTGGCTGAGCTTTTTTTAATTATTTGAATGGAGAGAGACGCATACTTTCTTATCTCCGTTGTTTTACACGCTTTCACATTTCGAATCTTTGATAAATAAAAAACTCATGTATTTCAAACTTAAATGTTTTCTTTATGTCACTAAGTTAATCAACAACCTTGATACTGGTTATACAGGGTGTATCCGATATAGAGGTAAATATAATAATATGTAGCAGCTGTAATCATTTACGATCAAAAAGTCTTAATGCACAGGAGGTCTATCTGTAAGCATTAACGAGAAAAAAAATATTTTGTAAATGCCGTGGGTTAGAGCCGCACCTGTGCCCAACCTAAATTCTGTCCCGAGTATACCCCCACATACCACTATCATTCAGCCATTACCGCTGTTAGTTTTGTGTGGATCGCCGCTTGGAGTGCAAGTCACTTCGAACATTTTATTTAAATTCTTCCCGTCTCGAAAAAACGATCCTTTTCAGGACCATCATGATTTTATATAAAGAAAATCGAAGCTTGATGCATCGGCAAAAGCGCGGGAATGTATAGAAACATTTTCTCGTGATATAGTAAAAAGGAGTGTTTGCAAATTTTCTGTATCTACATTTATTTCTGTGTAATTCGATTCAATTCATTTTGCGTTATATGATTAAATAAATCCAAAAGAAACAACTCAGAATCATGTGGGACCGTTTATTAACAACTAACTTTCGATTCGACAAAGCGAATGAAAAATCTTTACTTTTTTTGTAACTACTTAAGTCGCATATCCGGTGAAACTCGAACGTCTTATCAGGATATTAAAAATAATACTTTTTAGACTTACGTAGAATGCTCTTAAGAAATAAGGAATGTTTATTTTATAAAAAGAAGAAATTTAAAATGCCTCAGTTTTGCTATTTTTACAAGGGCCTTTATTTATTCAGAATAACGTTAAATGAACTTACGGCATACCATTAAGAATAATACTAAATGAGTGCAATGTATTTATACATAATACCACATTTAGCGGGTGCTTAACATGATGTTTCCTTGCATCAGGCCCCTTACTATGGGGGTGATTGATAGTGGTATAATGTAACTCAAACTGTTGGGAATGCCAAAGCATGAGAAGTATTGGATTAGTTGGCTGTTTCAACTAAGTTTTAGGACGTAAGGGACTAAGCTTGTCCGAATTTAGAAAAGCTATCTATGAGTGTTACAAAATATTGGCCCGAAATCTTAAAAGAATCAATATATAAATGTTGAAACGGTTTAGAGCTTATGTTGCTTTAAATACTAATTTGTTAGGGTGTCTTCCGTGTCTCTTTACATCTTGTTCAAGATTTGGCCAGTAAAAGTACTTTTCGCTGGCTGTGATGTTTTCTATAGTACCTTGATGAGAAGTTTTCGTTTCCGGATATAGTTCCAGTGTTTCTCACTGGTCGTTGCCACTTACTACGTCCTCCAACGTCGATTGCGTTGTTACTACCGAAAATGTTTTATTTTGAAAATATTTTTTCAAGAAGTTAAATTAAATTAGATTAGATTAGGATTTGAGTGGCCTATGGACCTGTTTCACCGCGACCCCTGTGATTCTATTGTGATCCCATGTTTTTTATAGAATGCTCATAATCAGTATCCACTTACATGCTTTCTTTGAATGTGGTAGCTTCAGTAATTCCTGAGAAAAATATATTCAATTTTCTCCACCCTTATGCGAATATCTGAAATGGAGTGGCGTCGATTAAGCTAATTTTTCGTATTTACAATATACGCCACAGCAGTATCCATTCGCGTTAATCCACCTCAAGGTGTTTTTGACCGTTGTTATTGTTTGCTCGAGAGGAAAATTTATAACTACTGACTTATCAGCATTTATTCTAAGTTTGTTTTTATTTGTTCAGAACTGGAATTGTTGTAAAACGTTTTTAGCTAAACGCATAGCTTCTTCCGAAGTTGAACCTGACACGAGAATATTGGAATCATCCGCTTAGCTGATTAGATCTACCATATTATGCTTCAAGAACATTGCAAATCATTTATAAACACAGTAAACAGTATTGGGCCAAAAATAGAACCGTTAGGACACCAGCAGTTATACAACGGACCTCGGACGTGATCCCCCAGCCTAACTCTCTGTACTCTATTACTTAAATAAGATGAAAACAAGACCATTGCCTCTAATTCCACACCTTTCTAATTTCTTCAAGGGTAACGTTAATAGAGTCAAAGGCGTTGGTCATATCAGTAAATAATCCACATATACACTTTTATTGTCAAGAGCTAAAATTACTTTATTGATAAATTCTGTAGTTACGCTTTTATTTTTCAAGAATTCGTGCTGAAGGAAAGGAGCCCAGCACCCCTGAACGTAGTAAAAACTTCATTAGTCTGTTGTTAATGGCGCCTTTATAAATTTTAGAAAAGGCCGCCAAAAACTGATCGACCTATAATTATAATCATTGGATCAACCTTTTTAAATAACTGCATTACATACACAATCTTGAAAGAAACGCATCCAAAATAAAATCCTTAATATCTTTCAAAAGGGAGGTTGAGAATGCGTCCCACCCACATGTCGTTGAGCACTTTAATCTGGACACTATATCTAATAATTTATGCTTAGTTAGTAACAGGGGTCAGAAGAAAGAGTCTTTATTAAAAGGAATGTCTGACCTTTAATAGCATGTTAAGGCAATACCATGTCCCAAGATTTTTGCTAAATGACAGTATCTTAAGACCCTCAAAACAACCTTGCAAATATTTGCAGTTCGTGAATGCATTTACCCGCGCTAACATTAAGCATCATTTTTTGACTGGAAATAAATTGTTGCAGAATAAATTCGTGTATCGAATTAAGTCCATTTCTTCGTTTTCGGGTGAAATAAATACTACAGAATCTTTTTTATTCATTTTATTGTTTCAGGTAAGTATACAAACAGAATAAGTATCTGCAGAATACTTTTTAGATATGTATACTGCTGAGATTAGCAAACCACTTTGGCACAACAGTCTGGGAAAAGTCCAGGATTGTTTTCCACGATTTTGCAACCTGGTGGAGCTCCGATCGGAGAACATCTGGAATACAGAAAATACTGACTATATTCAGAAATACTCTGAGTTCACAGCATAACGCAAACGTGACTCTAACTGAGCAAAATAAAAACTTTTTAAAGATATCACGGTAACGCATTTTTTAAAATATTCATTCCATATAGGACAGAGTTAAGCCTCTTACGAAATTCCGAACAATGCACGTTCTATTTTAAATTTTTATTAACCCCAAAAACTTTGTGGACTCGACTTGAGGTATTGATCCGCTGTTTAATTTCACGTAGAGACTGTAGTTGTTACAGATTTTAGAAAAATTGATTAACCCAGTTTTTTTTTTACTGTTAAGCATCAAATGGTTACTTGCACACCATGTGTATATGTCAACTATTATATCGTTCAATCGAAAGCACACGTCGGAAACCGAAGTAGAGGACACAACGCAAGTTGTGTCATCCGCATACAGAGACGTAACACAATTTCCTAGGGATGCCGGCAAATCATTTATAAACAGCAAAAACAGGGTGGGTCCAAGTATGGAACCCTGCGGAACACCACTAGCACTCATAGATAGGCTCAAAATATGATCTTTACTGGTGGAGTAAGATACGATTTGAACAAATCTATGGCAACACCACGGATGCCATAGCACTCCATTTTCACAAATAAAAAAGTTATAAAGGGTTTTAGGAATTGCATCTTTTTTTTTAAGGAAGACATAAAAATACGAATTTCACCAATTGATTCCTCTTTAAAATCGAGCTCCATAGGTCAGATATTATCTAATTCCCTTAGAAATATGAGTTCCCTATTAAAAGTATCGAATTTGCCCCATTCTGTACATCCAATTTGTTCAGTCTGTACAGTAAAGCCATCGCTTTTGTATTGCATTCTTAATTTTTGCAAACTATACTTACATCCACTCCGTAATTTCACCATTACTTTTGCATTTAACCGCACCACAATGATTGGGTTTAAAATTCAACTTTTCCTCCCCAGCTTTCATCAACCCCACGTATTTACTATGCGATTTGCAAGCAAAACCTTGCGCCCTTTCGCTAGCTGCAAATTTAAATATTTCAATTTAAAACTGTACTTCTATACCTTTTAAGATTACTTACGCGATACGTTAGTGTATTCTATACCCACTCCGCAGTAGACGCCTGCAAGGCACACCGCGAGTATTAACACGAATTGCCTCATCGTATCTAAAAGTTATATTAATTATTATGAATCGATGAAGAAGCAATGTCGAATACACAACATGGATGCGCTTTATATGCTTGTTATGTGATGGTTAATCAAGAAAATGCAAATATAAACAAAGATAAATGATATTTATTCAAATAATAAGTGGAATTGGCACATGCCGCGTTTTGGAAGAGAACATGATAAACTTTGGTATAATGTATTCTGAATGCTGATTATTTATAAACACTTAAGTACATAAAAAGAGCCAGTTAGTAACAGAGAAAGTTGTTACATTTTTATCCTGCAGGTCTTCAATATTTTACTTACAAGGGAACACCGGCAGGTGACGAATTCCGATTTCGATGAAACTTCACAGACTGAAAGAGTATCTTAAAATAAGGAGTACGTATTTTTTTAGCGGCCGAATCGCCCGATTTTGGTATTAAAACAAGTATTAAAAGATTCTTTTAACATAATTTGCAGCATATTACATGATCCCAAGGATAATAATAATATAATAATAATAATAATAATAATAATAATAATAATAATAATAATAATAATAATAATAATAATAATAATATTTATTTTGTTATAAGACACACATGTGTATTTAACAAGTCAAAAAAATACCTAAAGTAATAAAAAGAACAATCATTCTTGAATCCAACAAAAATAAAAAAAGAAAATATGTACTACCCAAAAAGCAAAAGAACAAGAAAAAAAAAACAATAAATTGAACAAAAGAAAAATAAATGAAGAATAATTCTAGTATTATTATTATAGGTGTAAACATGGAAATACCGAGGCTGTATCAATTACAGGAAGCATGAAATTTGAAGCGATATTATTTATTGTTCGTGACAGAAAAAATTCGTCTAAAATTATAAAAAACTATGCGGAAGGAGAAATTTCTGTAAAGCATTGCGGAAGGTCGAAAAAGTTTGCATCAATACAATTTCTCGAGGTAGATGATTGTGTACTTTAACCCCCATACTTTTCACCCCTAAGCTCGTGATGTTTAGAGTGCAACCTGCAGTATGCATGTAATCTCTTGCTCTAGTCTGATAATCATGGTACTCTGCATTCAATGTAAAGGTGTCTTTATTTTTATAAACATAACAAGCTAGTTCTAGTATATAAATACAGATTAGGGGCAGCAAATTTAATTTTTTAAATATAGGTCTGCAAGATTGGGTGAAGTGAGCACCAACAATGGATCTTACAATGGCTTTTTGTGCTAAAAACACTCTCTTGGATGCTGCCGATATACCCCAGAGCAAAATTCCATACTGAATCCTCGATTGAACTTCAGCGTGGTACAATGTCAACATACATTCCAGTGTAACCTGGGATCTCAAGCAATGGAAAACATAACATTTACTCGATAATTTTGTAGTTAAATTTTGACAATGCTCATTCCATAACAGATTAGACTCAAATGTAACGCAAGGAATTTTACAGATTTAGCCTCCGGTAGATTTGTGTCCTTCAAAGAGATATTTGTGATTGTTGCTGTTTGATAAAAATCATATATTTCGTTTTCTCTAAACTTAACGACAGCTGTTTGTTGCGAACCATTCCGTTAGAGTACGAAGCGGTGTATTTGTAATAAATTCTCGCTCATCATTCGTTGTTAATATGGAGATATCATCGGCATACATGTGTAAGAATTCGAAATTCCATCCTGTATTATGCAAGTATTTAAATTCATTATTTCTCTAATGCGTAGTTGATTAAGTACGTGGCATTTTGCAAAACAAGCGCTGGCTCGCCGCAGACAACAAGCGTTCTTTGTTTTAAGGCCCGCGTAATTAAAATAACATAGTAATACTTTGTATTTTAATCTATTACTTTGTCCAATGAATGTTATCTATTACCTTGTTCGTTGTATGTTACAAAACGCCGAGTCGGCAATTCTCACGGTCTTATTAAGTAGGACGTCTGAAAGTCAGGAAAATAACGCCTTCGGTCATACTTGCGCCCTCCTGTAAAGAGAGGACGAACTAGTTATCGGTGCAAAATGACGTCACAACTAGAGTTTATAAAAACCCTTACATAGCGGGTTTGAATGAATTAGTTCGCGATCCTTCAAACTAGCTTCAGGAATAAGCCCGCGTTCTTCCTCGTCGAGTGTCTCTAAATCTTAAAAAAAAAAAACTATAACTTCTCATCTTAGTTTTTGCAATCAAAATACGCTTAAAATTCGAGAACAGGAAGCACAAGCTTTCCTCGAAAGGTGTTTTGATTTGTGATTAAATTCATGAAAATTACCCCCCTTTTAGTTTGCTTTGGCTTAAAAAGGTTGTGTGTGTTGTGCAAAGTTTTGTGCCTAAAAATTTGGATTACGTGAAGAATTATTTTTCCCACATCGGCCGGTAAGATGTTCAAAAATTCTGCTTAAGACTAACCATTGCAAATACATAAAACCGTAACTCGTTCGCTCTCTCTCCTCTCTCTCTCCCTCAGTAAATTAGTATGATAAATTATTCATTAAGATAATTGTGTTTTGGTTTACTTTTTTTTTTTTGTTCACTTGATATCCCATTTAATTTTGTAGCTTATATAATAATATAAAATCTTTAATATATAAGTCGTTCTTTTATTTCGTCATTCCAAAAGAAGTTCAGTATGAACCCTTAGTGAAGTCCCGAGAGGAAGTTAGACTAGTAAAGAGAAAGCCGACGAGAAGAGTAAGTCGACAATCTTTAGGCTAACTAACGCAAGTTTGTTTCCCAGCAGTGGCTCGCCGGTCAAAAGAGTAGGTGTGGGTTATCTGTGAGACGGAGTTTGGCATTGTCTTATTTGAATTTGGGCTGGCCATCCCCGAAAGTCTCCAGATAGGAAAACCCGTTTCCGTTACACATGGTTAGGTAAATGTCTAATAAAAGAAACACAATGTCATTAATATACAAGTTAAACAACACAGGGCCCAAAACAGAACCCTGTGGAATACCCATCACAACCGGCAATGAATGACATCGAGCAATCAGGATGACACCATCTATCCCGCAAAAAGTTAATCACGGGGGATCGAGCCCCCTATAGCCCTCATTTTTTTTATTCATAAAAAATAGGTCGTGTTTGTGTAGAAAACCATAGTGTATGATAAATTTAAAAAAGCAATAATTAATAATAATTGATATTCAATTTATTTTTGTGTACCTACCTACGTGACTAACAGCATGAAGTGTTCACAGTCACTTATACAGGGTGATTCTCAATATATGCCACAAACTTTAAGCGCTGATTCCTGGGGTTATTTTGATCATGAAAGTTCATAAGAACATATGTCCAAAATCATTTAGTTCTAAAGTTGTACAATGGGGCCTCAACCCCACCCCTCCCCCTCCAAAGTTTGAGCAATTTTTCAATTTTTATTAATATCTCCGAAATTATAACTCGTATTGTTAAGGAGAACTTGATGGCGAATAACAGTGATTTGCCAAGCTACATTACGCGCTCCCTTAGGAACAATGCTGATATTATAAGCAAACAAGTTGCATATCCACAAATTGAAAAAGAAGCACTCGCGATTATTTTTGGGGTGAAACGATTTGGTCAATCTTGGTACGGTACTAAATTTATATTAGAAATTGATTCGAAACCATTAGTGACTATATTTGGATCGAGACGAGGTATACCTGTTTTATCCGCAAATCGACTACAAAATTGGGCAATATTTTTGTCAAATTTTAGATATGGTATCTGTTATATCAGTTCTAAGAAAAATAATGCTGATTGTTTATCGAGACTACCATTATCCGATGATTTGGGGGAGCCAGAACTAGAACATTGTTGTTTAAATTACATTGAGGAAAATTTACCTATATATAACTATTAAAGATATTGAGAGTGAGACATTAAAAGATTCAGTATTAAAGAAAGTATTGCAATATATTAATTATGGTTGGCCAAGTAAGGTGTCAAAATCTTTTGATAGTTTTGCGTTACAATTAAGTATTGAAGGTGACTGTATTTTATTTGGTCATCGAGTTGTAATACCAAGTTCATTAAGACTTAAAGTTTTGCAGGAATTGCATCGTTCTCATATGGGCATGGTTAAAATTAAAAGTTTTGCACGTTCATATGTGTGGTGGCCTAATTTAGGTTTAGACATTGAAAATATGATTAAGTCGTGTACAAATTGTTTGAGTACCAAAGCAAAGCCGAATCTTGCAAAGTTGATTCCGTGCGATTATCCAAAAGATGTTTGGAGTCGTTTGCATATTGACTATTTAGGTTTGTTGTTTGGTAAATATGTTTTAGTAGTGATAGATGCTCACTCAAAATGGATAGAGACATTTGTAACCTGCAGTACAGATAAGCGAACGATTATTGAACATTTGCGAAATGTATTTTCGCGATTTGGATTTCCTAAGCAGTTGGTGTCGGATATTACTACTAATTTTACATCAGAATCATTTAAAAAGTTTTTGAAGTTTAACCTTTGTAAAAGACTCAGATACCGTATCTCGTTCTCTCTCACTTTCCCTTAATTTATAATTTTGTATAATAAAATTTCACTGTGTTCAGCTTGAACGTTATCATAATTTTAAAGTTATCTTTTTGGTAAAATTTTACATCACTTTTTATTAATTTTGTTATTTTGTTATTTTGATATCATTTATTTCATTTTCTTTAATATATATTTGTTAAAATTATCATCTCTTTTATTTCACTAATTTTAAGTTCGTTTTGTATCCTCAGCAAATGTGTCGGAGAGGAAATCTTAAACAGAGAGACGACAATAGTGGAAAATTTTGACAATCCTTAGGCAAATAATGCCCTTGTTTCGACTGATTGGGAAAGAACATAGCTGTGAAAAGAACATATATTTCAGAACAAAAACAAATTTCCTAAAGTAAACGATACACATGCAATCCCTACTAGACGCCATAACGATTTTTATATTCCCTTTTGTAAATATAATGCAACATTGAAGTCTTCTCATCGCTACATGGGTCTCAAAATTTTTAACGCGCTTCCAAACAATATAAAAATTGCAAAGATTGCAAGTTTTTTTACAGTAGGAAAATAACAAATTAATGTATTTCTGCTTTTTACTGTAATAATTAGAACTTAAAACTTGCAATCTTTGCATATTTGCCGTCCTGCAGGCCTTTTCAAGATCTAATATCGACATATGTTCGGTTAAAACGCTTGAATCTCATCCTCTACTAGCTTAATTGGTAAAGTGTGTTGCCGTTGGATTGCGATCACTTCATTTTTTAGATTTTGTTTAAAGTTTTTATTTCATTTAATTAAGAATCAGACCCTGCAACGCCATCTAGCAGTGAGGTTCCGAACTCCTTGCTCGCCACAACGCATCTTACCGCGATAGAAAATTTAATGTTTCATTTTCGTTATTTACTTCCAAATTAATTAATAATTCACTGTCATTTAAATTTACTTTTCATTCTTTAATTATTAGTTCAAGTTTCATTCATTAAAACCTTTTCTTTTGTGCAAATCACTCCGCATTTTTGAGTTTGTCAGTGACTTTTGATTCAGGTTGTATTTCCCGACTTCCGCCCTGTCGCTAGCTAAGGCAGAGAGACGCACGGCGAGACACCATCTTAGAGAACGCTGTTAGAGTTACTCCGTGCAAATTAAATTTATATTACCACGTGGTGGGATTTTGGTCGCGGAACAACTTCTTATCGAGTGCATTTTTGTTCGTGTTACCTGGGGCAGCCAGAAGAATTGTGTATTTGCATCGATAGTCCTAAAAAGGGTTTTGGAAACAGCAGCGTCTGGTCGGCAACTCAATTTTGTAAATGGCGTCATCTGTCACTGATAAGCGGACTTTGATCCTATCTTAGGGCCTACTACTATAACCATACAACTATAATACAACTATACTACAACTATACTACTACTATTGCCCACTACTATTATCTACAATTATATTATCTACGACTATTCTCTACTATCTACCCCCCAGGACTACGTCATTTTGGCTACCAAGAAGGTGAACGGAGTACCTACTTTGAGAGACCATCGGTGAATTCGAAAGGGGCCACGCCTTGACATTGCGTAACGCGCTTAACCACCACTCGGGGCGCAATATCACGAAACTCCGAGTACCAGATAAGTCGTATATTATAATTTTATTATTTTCTTTGCACCGAATTCAATATTTCATAATTTTAATTTTATTCTCTCTTGCTACGATCCGATCACATGACACAAAACTTCGGCCAATATCATTAAACCTAGATATAAGCCTAACTTCTATAGTGCGGATTAGATCATAGTAATCGTTGATCTATTTTATATTAAGTATACAGGCTAAAACCGAACATCAATATTTATATCGTCCGCGTAACATAGGTTAAGAGTTGCTTTTATTGTAATTGATTGTAATATTTTTTTTTCTTTATTCAAATTCGTTATGTTAAATACACAGTGTCATCCAAAAATTTGTGTGTCGAACTAAATTATTTCGATCCAAGACCTTTACGCTTGAGAGCGAGCGAACCCCGTAACAAGCAAATATTTACAATGCAATTAACAAACCGCCTTCGGACAACATTGCGGATATGGTTTTGAAATTTCCTCTACAAGTTTGCATCCTTCAGGTGCCTCTGCACTTCCGCATCTGAAAGAAACCAAACATCAAGTAAGGACTAGAGATTATACTTGATTGCGTATCACACTTACGTATATAAACTTATGTCTCCATTAGAGAGGCAATTAGTTTGAGCGCAGTGATCAAACATATAACCAGTTCGCTGTTCACCTGCTCTCATTAAACCTATGTCAAGTAACGGAGATCTACAAGAGAAACCTTGTGCTCTTTCTGCATCTAGAAATATTAACATATGATAACATCAAAATGATAATATATTAAAGCTTACCTGAAACAACTGTACTTCTAATTCCTACTGCACAGTAAGTAGCACCTACTAGGGAAAATATAAATATTAGTGAAGATGATTTCATTTTACTGCGGTGCTTTTCAGCACGCAGATATAACAGCAAATATAAATGCTATCTGCAATTTATATGTGCACGTATTACATGCCCGTATTATAAGCAAATTATAATTATGTTAGTATAAACACAGATAATAACACATTCTTGGAAATTAATCTGTTTAAGTAATAATACTGATTGTGACCTCGTTATAAGTGAAAAAGTTTTACAGAATTCAGCGCTTGGATATAACTTGAACGTATTTTCGACTCTAAAAAGCCACTACACAAAAAAAATAATTACTCAATTTGAATATAAATGCATCACATTGAATATATCATAACTTCCTATATAAGGAAGAAGATGATGTATTTATATTGAGAATAAAATTTGTTCAGTTTTCCAAACCCGTGAATTTGTTAGACGCAACAATTTTTTAGTTCAAATGTAATCAATATACTAAAATCATTACGAACATAAAATATTTTTACCACAAAAATAATTATTTTAGATTTGAGTAACTAGATTTTCTCAACTGCTCAACTGGAAACTATCATATTTATTAAATATGGTTGGCCAAGTAAGGTGTCAAAACCTTTGATATTTTTGCGTTACATAAGTTACAATTAAATATTGAAGGTGACTGTATTTTATTTGGTCATCGAGTTGTAATACCAAGGTCATTAAGACTTAAAGTTTTGCACGAATTGCATCGTTTTCATATGGGCATGGTTAAAATTAAAAGTCTTGCACGTTCATATGTGTGGTGGCCTAATTTAGGTTTAGACAATTGAAAATATGATTAAGTCGTGTACAAATTGTTTGAGTACCAAAGCAAAAGCCGAATCCTTGCACAGTTGATTCGTGCGATTATCCAAGATGTTTGGAGTCGTTTGCATATGACTATTTAGGTCTGTTGTTTGGTAAATATGTTTTAGTAGTGATAGATGCTCACTCAAAATGGATAGAGACATTTGTTAACGCTACAGTATGATAAGCGAACGATTATTGACATTTGCGAAATTTATTTTCGCGATTTGGATTTCCTAAGCAATTGGTGTCGGATAATGCTACTAATTTTACATCAGAATCATTTAAAAAGTTTTAACTTTTGCAAAAGACTCAGATACCGTATCTCGTTCTCTCTCACGTTCCCTTGATTTATAATTCTGTATAGTAAAATTTCACTGTGTTCAGCTTTAACGTTATCATAATTTTAAATTTATCTTTTTGGTAAAATTTTTACATCACTTTTTATTAATTTTGTTATTTTGATATCATTAATTTCATTTTCTTTAATATATATTTGTTAAAATTATCATCTCTTTTATTTCACTAATTTTAAGTTCGTTTTGTAGCCTCAGCAAATGTGTCGGAGAGGAAATCTTAAACAGAGAGACGACGATAGTGGAAAATTGACAATCCTTAGGCAAATAATGGCCTTGTTTCGACTGATTGGGAAAGAACATAGCTGTGAAAAGAACATATATTTCAGAACAAAAACAAATTTGCTAAAGTAAACGATACACATGCAATCCCTACTAGACGCCATAACGATTTCTATATTCCCTTTTGTAAATATAATGCAACATTGAAGTCTTCTCATCGCTACATGGGTCTCAAAATTTTTAACGCGCTTCCAAACAATATAAAAATTGCAAAGATTGCAAGTTTTTTACAGTAGGAAAATAACAAATTAATGTATTTCTGCTTTTTACTGTAATAATTAGAACTTAAAACTTGCAATCTTTGCATATTTGTCGTCCTGCAGGCCTTTTCAAGATCTAATATCGACATATGTTAGGTTAAAACGCTTGAATCTCATCCTCTACTAGCTTAATTGGTAAAGCGCCTGTCCGGCAAACGGGAGGATGTAGGTTCGAATCCTGCATGAGGAGAAAAATTTTTCTTGGGAAAAAATACTCCTAATTATTACAATAAAAAGCAGAAATACATTAGTATAAAAATTATTGATGATTTTATTCGATTTAAGTGTACATTAAAATCATATTTGTTAAGTAACGCATTTTATAGTTTTAATGAATATTTTAAATTATAAGTTCCCCTTCTCCCTTATTTTTGACAATCTCTATGCCATGTATACATTTACAAAGTAATATAATACAGGGAAATAAATATTATTATTACTATGCAAAACATTGATATATCAAGAATCCTTTTTGTACAGTTAAGTTTTTTGTTTTTTGTATTCTAAAGACTAATTAAACATTATAGTATTTATTATGTCAAGATTATTGTACTTACTGTTTTTTTTTTATAACTTCTGCTTAAAGAAATTTGTAATTATAATTATTATTTATCCACTAACGATTATAATTCTAAAACTAGACGTGATGAAAAAATTTGCTTTTCTGGTTATGCCTTCATTTAAGACTAAAAGAACTTTACACACATTTTTACAATAGTTGTTCAAAAAAAAAAAATAATAAAAATTGTCGGCTAGTGTAATTAAAGATTCCATTGTATTTTAATTTTTTTTATACCGAGCTGTGTGAGGTTACAAAATGTCGATTTGGCGTCTGTGCACAAAGCCTGCGATTACCTGCTTTCATTTCTGTTTATTCTATGGTATTGAACACTAATTAAGTTAATACTAATTGCCAACTACAAGTGTAATTCACTAGAATTTGCTGCCGTACTTCTGTGTATGTATATTTCCCTGAAAAACCAGTATAATTAAAAGTAATTACAAAAGTGATGATATGGCGATTAAAAGCTTATTAGAAATAATTTAATTTAAAAATAAATTGGGGTAACATTTTCCAGTTATATAAAGTATTACATTTTGTCGAAATTACTTTAATAAACAATTACAAACGATATTCATAAGCTTTTTATAAAATCATATAGAGATGGCGACGTCCATAATATTTACAATGCAATTAACAAACTGGCTTCGGACAACATTCCGGATATGGTTTTGAAATTTCCTCTACAAGTTTGCATCCTTCAGGTGCCTGTACACTTCCACATCTGAAAGAAACCAAATATCAAGTAATGACTAGAGATTATACTTGATTGCGTATCACACTTACGCATATAAACTTATGTCTCCATTAGAGAGGCAATTAGTTTGAACGCAGTGATCAAACATATAGCCAGTTCGCTGTTCACCTGCTCTCATTAAACCTATGTCAAGTGACGAAGATCTACAAGAGAAACCTTGTGCTCTTTCTGCATCTAGAAATATTAACATATGATAACATCAAAATGATAATATATTAAAGCTTACCTGAAACAACTGTACGTTCAATTTCAACTGCACAGTAAGTAGCACCTACTAGTGAAAATATAAATATTAGTGAAGATGATTTCATTTTACTGTGGTGCTTTTCAACACGCAGATATAACAGCAAATACAAATGCTATCTGCAATTTATATGTGGACGTATTACATGCCCGTATTATAAGCAAATTATAATTATGTTAGTATAAACACAGATAATAACCCATTCTTGGAAATTAATCTGTTTAAGTAATAATACTGATTGTGACCTCGTTATAAGTGAAAAAGTTTTATATAATTCAGCGCTTGGATATAACTTGAACATATTTTCGACTCTAAAAAGCCACACTAATACATTTGCTTCCAAAATATAAGTATATTAAACTGATAATACTTACCTGCTTAATCTAAGCATTTCTACTATTCAAGGGTAATAATTACCTACTAATTTTGTGTATGTAACTCCAAAAAACCTCGGTAGGCGAAAATTAATAAATAAAGAAATATTATTTAATTAAATAAATTTACTGTCATACTTTATAGTTTTACAATGTTTGAGAGAAGGTAGCGTATCGGGGTACTCCAGGAGTGCGCACGGGATATTGATGCGTAGAGGTATAGATGTTATGGTATCCGTCGTTGCGACCGGTGTTCTCGGAATACTTCCCACTCAATGTCTGGACCTGGTATCTAGTCGGCGTTGGTTACTGATATAATTTCAATCAGTATAATAATTTGCTGGTATTACGTACTGAAAACTAATAACTAGTAAATACCTATATATGTTTGTTAATGTACATACCTACCATTCTCTAAGTAGCTGTGAAACGGCTGGGGTATCCATTTAGATTTAGTTACACTCACAACCAACAACACTGTTCGCTGGTGAATCAAAAAGTGACGCCAAGTAAAGCGTATGTATATGCAAAAACCCATAAACCCCCCTAAAAAAGAGGGAACCAATGACAGATATATTTTAGTGCAATAAATGGTGGGATAAAATTCGTTTCAAATGTTTCAATATTATGGTAATTTCAGTTTGATATTTCATGTTTTCAGTACAAAACATTTAATAATTTTATATAGTAATTCATTATACCAAACGTATAAGGGATTTTATTTTGAATCTACAGACTTTCTCACTATGATTGCATAGATTTATTCCTTACAACAATAACAATGTTCATTTGGGGGAAGTATACTTCAATGCATATAGTTATACTATTTGTTCTAACAGTATATTGTGTTTTCAGAGAATTTAGTCTTATGTTCTAACCAACAAGATTTAGTTCATTTAAATATATACTAAGTTTCGATTTCAGAACAAAATAAAAATATTCAGATTGATAATAGATTTTTTTTGTGTGTAGAAACTCGTATACAACTAGTGTACACCAATAATGTGGTAAGTGTATACAGTAAAAGAAAATGCATTATTAAGAGTGTTCGTTACCAGCTGATCGAGCCGATTGACAGGCAACATACCCCTCACGTCTTTACTTAAATATACAAGGTGTTTACGGTCTTGTGATTTTATTTTCAAGGGATATTAAAACATCTTAGAATAAGGTCATCAACGTAAAAATATCTTAACAAAAATTACATAATACGAGAGATATTAATAATTAAAAAAGGATGTAGTTCTTATTCCTTTTATTTTTAAGTGATGATTAAGCATATTAAGTTAAACGTTTTTTTTTATGCTCCTCATGAAATCCCCACCTGGGTGTTGGTAAATTGTCTCCCCACAGGTAGTAGGAGAAAGGGTCGAACTTAATTGGTCTCATAAATAGGTAAACTGCCTCCCAAGCCTTTGTAATCACAAGCTCCAACCAGTATTATTTTGTTATTTATCAACCGGTACCCAATTTACACATGTGTAGCAAGTAGCTAAAAATGTTGGGAGGCAATCTAACGATTATTAATAATTGCACCTTATCTCGGGAGGCAATTTACCTCGATCGATTCTCGCGTAGTGTTCGCCAGACAATTTCAAATATTTACTTGACGAGATATTTTTCGAGTGCTACTAAAAGAATATTCTTCGACAAGATTTAAAGCTTCTTCTTCGGCATCCAAGAGTCGTAGCTGTCGATCAAGTCCACCATCTCGAACTTGACATGTCTGCAATACATCAGTTTCTCGTGCATAGATTACTAAAGTGGGGAACTTTTGTGGAATAGATGTTGACCTGTTAGGAAACCAGGCCTACAATCGACTTACAACAACAGAATTTTGGCGTACATCCCCATAAATTAACAACATATCAATGTGTTCCACTATTGGTGCGATGGACCATTTTTACTTTCCTTATTAATAAAATATTTATTTCTCGAATTATTATTTATTACTTAGCCTTCAAGAAGAGTTTACCAAATACCGTTGTTCTTTTTTGTATCCGTGGGGTAGTCCAATAGTCAATTCAACAGCATCACTAAATGAAAGAATAGCAACCATGAACCAACATTGTTCCTGAAAAATTTAATATAAAGTTTGAGCCCTTAATAATTCTATTCTCTCTACACATGCGACCACAGTTCGGCCGGCTTGTTATCAGAAGGTGCCGGTTAGAAGCCAGTTGATAGCAAATTTTTAAATTCGTATTATCTCTTATGATTTTTTTTGAACAGAATATTATTTTCGAATTTCAATTTCCTCTAATCAAAATATATTTTTAATGCATGATATCTTGAGTCACAATAATAGCGTGCAATTTAATTATTAATTGGTGCAAACCGCTTTCAGTTTTTCTTAACGTATTATAAAAAATATAATTATTTTTTTTGCTCTGTATCTGATTCCATTGTACAATATTGAAAAATTAAGAATGAAAAATGAAAATAAAAACGGAAAAATGAAACGAAGTACGAATTGATGTTTAGGAAAACAAAATTACGAATTAGGAATTGTGATGGGGAAAACTTTAAATATATTTAAAAAGGCTTCTTTTTCGAGGGGATTATTTAGGGGATACTTAATCGTCATTAAGGAATATAGAGTTGACAACAAAATGGCACATCCAAGATGACAGTAAAGTATTTGAGAAAAAGAAACGGTAATTTATTTATTTTTGCAATAATTATTAAAAAAAAATTGAAATAAAATTATTTTAATAATTATCCATTTATTATCCATAAATTTTAGTAATTAGATATAATGTCGAAAGAAATTGCTGGGTGGTAAAGAGTTTAACAAATTCATTAAAAAAAACTACCAATTAAAAGGGAATAAGGAAAAGGGAACAGGGAAAAGGAAAAAGGGAATAGGGAAAAGGGAATAGGGAAAAGGGAATAGCGAAAAGGGATAGGAAAAGGGAATAGGGAAAAAGGAATAGGGAAAAGGGAATAGGGAAAAAGGAATAGGGAAAAGGGAATAGAGAAAAGGGACTAAGGAGAAGGGAACAAGGAAAAGGGAATAGGGAAAAGAGAATAAAGAAAAGGGAATAGGGGAAAGGGAATAGGGAAAAGGGAAAAGGAAAATAGGGAAAACTAACAAAACAATTTTTTGGAAGTTGTCAAAGTGCTATCTATACGGTAACATAGTAAAAAAAATCAGAAGATTATTTATTTCTGATTTATAAAGTACATTGGTACATTTTTAAATCCTTATGCGTCATTACAAAAGATCTTCGGGCAACATTCTGGGTATGGTTTGGACATATCCCTGACCAATTTACATTCGGGAGGACCACTTACAGCACCACATCTGCAACGAACCAAATATCATTAACCGCCTAATAATTTTACTTCACTGCTTACGTAGTTCTTCTTATCGTTCCATCACCACCACAATTAGCTGCACCACATAAATTCGGTTTATAATTGACCTTTTTTTCACCTGCTCTCATTAAGCCCAACTCGGGTGTCGAAGATTTGCAAGAATAACCTTCTGCTCTTTCCGCATCTGAAAATGTTGTTTAAATCGTTCAGCTTCGTTAGGAAAATATCATGTATGTTTGTACAGTTATGGAGTTAAATATTTGAACAGTTCTCTAATACATAGGCAACACAAATAACAGTTAGAAGTTAGAGAAGGGGTAATTCTTCCACTTCTCTTTCACGCTCGCGTAATCCTATTCGAGACTTCATTTTAATTATTTTATTTTCAAACGAGTTTTTGTTGCATCGGTTTATTTCAGTCAGTCATATTTAATTTTTGAATTTAACCAACATTTTTTAGCCGAATAAATCGCTTTACACACTGACCTTGGGGAAATACATACATTTCATTTAATTTGAATAAAAGTTTCTTAGATGTTGTTTTTTATCTATTAGTACTATTTATATTTAGCAGTATTTTTGATTTTCTTACCGATTTTCTGAATCCCCATTTGTTTTTTTGCTTTTTTAATACGAATTGTCATAACTACCTCTAAGACAGTGTATCACAAACACATTTCCCTTCCAATATTTAAATAGCTACTTGTTAGCGATAAGTAGTTTGAAGCACAACTTATTGATTAAAACAAAATCCATACGTTATAAATGTACTCGACACCTCGCAAGTAAATAAAAATGTATTCTGTCAATACGTTACCCAACAATGCGAGTAGGTAAAATACTTACTCGTAAGTAATCATTTATGTAGGGTACAATAATTGTCTGCGGTACTACTTGCTGGTTATCAATTTATCTCTTAGTGGCATGATTTTCCTATAACGTAATTTATATCCCTATGCTATCATAGTAATTTCCATGTGTAAGAAGTCTATTGAAATTAATTTATGCCTAAGTTATTTACTTCACATTTCCATGTGTTGCCAGTTAAACAATTATTGACGGAATGCCATATAATATTTATAGTAAATATGTTCATAAATTGCAAAAATATAACTCAACACAGTCATAATATTGACAAAAAAATAATTGGAAAAAATAAAGTATAGTTATGCTGTTTCTTCATTTAAGTAAAAAAATTGAGCAGGTATTTTTGGAACAGTTTAAGGACTTTACTAACGTAACTTTTTTTTGGTGTACACAACCCGAAAGTAAAATTACCAATCCCTCTGGTATGTATATTAACAGACAAGCCATATATTTCAACACGACAAATATAAGGCAGTAAGTGTTGTTATCTACGCGTAAATAAAAAAAGGTAAAATAAAAAAAAAGTTTAGTACACAAATTATTCCAAATGTTCCTGACGATGCCAACTACTAATCATAGGATCTACGGTAACTACGGTGTTACCTACAACACCTATGCACAATTATACGTACAGGTACTACACATTATCATATACATACTCGTCAAAAGTGTATACGTAAGTATGTTACGTACTTATAATTTGTACGATGCTAGAATGTACAATGTATTTAGTTCAATTTTCAGTTGAATTCATTTTTGTACGTACAAACATTGTGATTTGGAGCACTATCGGCAATTAATGTTATCAGTTGCTAGTTATAAAACACGTCCACTATATTTTTGACTCAATCGCATTGACCGGTTAACAGTCGTGACTGATCCACCGCCGTGACCGGTTATCGGTTATGATTAGAGACCGGATTATATAAAAAGTGCATATATTTTATTTTTTGCATATCGTTAATTATAGTCTATAGTATTACACTAATTGAAGTTAATTAGCGCTAATTAGTGATGGCATATATTGCATATTTAGGCATTTCTATGCATATTTTTACAAAAGTTGCATATATTGCATATTTAAGCTTTTTCTTATCATTTCTATTAGTAAAAATTCCTAGTAATTCCTAATGTAGATCGACAACCGACAATTCTCATAAAGATAAATCTTTTACATTGGTTTCTCTAATACTTTTTTCCAAGAACTGCACGTGTTTAATTTCGCCTAGCAGAAGGGATGTGGTAAATACGTTTTATTATTATTAATTCCCAAATAAATTATTCATTCATTGAATATCTTTGAACGAAACAGCATATAATTGTGTTACGTTTTTAAATACTGTGCGTACATACAATGAGTATAGCGAACAAAATTTCTTTATGGATTAAGCCATATCCTGAACTGGTAAAGGATGGCGACAAAATATTTTGTCGGGCCTGCAGTACACTGGCAAGTTTAATTTTACTAAAAGCTTTATAATTGTTTTTAAATTCTTTAACTTTTGATATAAAATGACAATTGTTGTTGTAGGTATCTTCTGAGAGAAAATACGCTAAAACTCCATCACATATCAGAAAATGTGAAAAACTAAAGCGATCCGCATGTGTGCAGCAATCTATACGTCAATGTGTAGCATCAACTTCACGAAACTCAGAACAAGAAGAATATAATACGGATCTGTGTAACGCATTAATTTCGTCTAACATACAATTAGCAAGATTAAACAATGTTAATTTGAAATCATTTCTGCAAAAATATTGCAAACATAATATACCTGACGAAAGTACCTTACGAAAAAATTATGTCACATCTTGTTACCAGCAAACAATAGCAGAAATTCATCAATTGGTAGGGAATAATTTTATTTATATCATGATAGATGAAAGTACGGATAAGTGCCGTTATATTGCCCATTTGTTAATAGGAATTCTTCATGAAGATATTGTAGGTAAAGCATATTTAATTTATTGTAAAAAACTTCAAAAAACAAATAATGTGACAATTGCCAATTCGTTCAAGAAGGTTTATCAAATTTCTTTTTACTTGGAAGCATACCTTGTGAAAAAAATTTACTAATGTTGTCCGACGCTGCACCATACATGATAAAAGCCGCGCAAAATTTAAAATTTCTTTATAGTAATATTTATTCATACCACTTGTTTAGCTCATGGGTTCAATCGTATAGCCGAAGACATCATAGGAATCAATTCCCTTTGATTAATGATTTAATTAGCAATGTCAAAAAAGTATTTTTTATAAAAGCACCTTTACAAATCTAATTGTATAAGGAGCGACTTCTCGGTGTCAAGTTGCCTCCTGAACCGATTATTACGAGATGGGGTACATGGTTAGACGCTGTAATTTTTTTTCGCCGATAATTTTGAAGGAATAAAAAATGTAATTCTTGAAATCACTGCTGACTGCATTGCTTTAGAAAACTGTAAAAAGATAGTAACATCAACAGAATTGCTACAAAACCTTTTGTATATTAAGTCAATTTATAACTTTGTTCCAAGATCCATTCGTAAACTAGAAACGCAAGGGATGTCGCTCTCGGAATCAGTCGAAATAGTAGACGAATTCAATATGCTATATAAGAAGGTTAAGGGTACAATAGGTAATTCCACATACGATAAATTTAAAAAAGTGATAAATAAAAGTGCGCGGTATTTGAAATTGAAGAAAGTTAAGAAATTTTGGAAGGTGAAACAGTAAACGATTTCGACTTTAATTTTAGTTTAGAATGTATTGCAAAATTAAAAAATGCACCAATTACATCTGTGGATGTTGAAAGAAGCTTTTCTATTTCGAAACATATGTATTCTGATAGAAGACAAAACTTTCTTTTACACAATTTTGAAAAACATTTAATTATATATTGTGAAAAAATTTTGTGCAATAAAGTTAATGTTTAAATTTCTACTCTTATTTATTTTATGTAAAAATTTTGCATATTATCGCAATTTTTTTTGCATATATGCCCCAGGTTCATGCATATTTTCTCAAAAATCGATTCATATATATGCGCATATATTCCAGTTTTTCTTTGCATATAGTCTCTAGTTATGATAATACCGGTTAAAATGCACAGTAATAATCTTAACATAATAATTCTGACGCCTACAATTTCTACGATCACAAAATGTTTGCACTTTATCGCGATTGTATTGGGAGAGGTGATATTCCTCTACGTTCGCTGTAATTTGTGTTGCCTACGTGTTAGAGAACTATCCATATTTTTTTTTCTTTAACTATACCATCCAGGTACAGTTAAAATGTAAAAGACAACCTAATTTATTTTTAGGTAGACACCAAGTTTGTGAATTTACAGTAAAATAACAAATATGAGAACGATTAGACATATTTTCTGCGTATTGTGCACATTGTTAAATTTCGAATCGACATGACAAATTACGAGGAATTACCTTTTACAATTTAACTTTACTTCATAGAATAGATAATTGAGTGGCGTATGTTTAAAGGAATACCCGGTGTAGATGAAAAATAAAAGGTAAGCCTTACCTGAAACAGTCGTTTGCTCCCTCGACACTGCACAATAAATCTCCACCAGACAAAAAGCGAAAATTAAAAGAAATAGCTTCATTTTGAAGGCGTATTTTCCAATCTTTAATGTGATTTGCCTGTGCAACTACGGATTATATACGATTTATGCCAAGATATATGTACTTTCGTAAACAAATTATAATTACATAATTATAAAAAAGATAACATATTCTAAGAATCTAACCGTTCAGCAGCGATGAATATTTAGTTGTTTTAAATGAATGATAATGCCATATGTTAAGAAGAAAAGTTTGTTTATTTGGTCGGGGTCATCTCTAACTTTTTACATTGATTACAACATTTACTTTACATCTGTTGAACATACACAGAGATTCAAAATGATTGTCAATTCCGCTCCTATAGATAGTAACAGGGTGTAGGTATATGCCGCGTGTTTGTAATGAAGGTTTGAACTAAGTCAGTGTTGGAACATAAGAAAGTAAACGGATCTGTCATAAATAAGGAAAACGTAACCTATATTTGAACTCGTATTATATAATCGACTATGGATTGGTGTTTCTGCTTGTAAAAATGAAATGTAATTAATTTAACTTTACTAAATTATGATTTTACAATTCAGTACTAACTGGTGTTTAACTAAATTTATTTATTACTTTAAATTATAACATACAATTAGTATAATTATTAAGTGACAAAACTGCATCTGTCAGTTCTTCTACGGTATGCATGCGGTTTCTATAGATCCGATTTTTTAGATAGCCGAACATGAAGTAATCTAATGGGGTTAGATCAGGCGATCTTGCTGGCCATCTTTGTGCTCTAACGAACATGTCAGCAAAAAACTGTTGAAGATATTGGCAGGTTTGTCGAGCAGTATGTGTGGAGCATTATCATGCTGAAATAACCTGCTTCAAGCTATTTTCTTGTAGCTCTGCAAAAAACAATTCCAACATGTGTTGGTAACGTTGGGCTGTTACAGTTTCCTCGAAGAAAACTGGCCCTATTATTCGTTGCCTGGACATAGCTAACCAAACTCCAACTTTTACAGGATGCAATTGCGTTTCTCGAAATTCGTGTGGATTTTCTGCAGATCAGATACAATAGTTTTGTAAATTGATATAGTCTGTTAGATAAAACCAGGCTTCATCCGAGAATAAGCAAGTTGTTTAGCAAGTCATCATCCCTTAAATTGTTATTAAACCAATGACAATATTCCAATCGCCTATCGTGATCTAATGGTAATAATTCCTGTACCGTAGAAACTTTATAGGGATGAAAATGTAACTTTCTTTTGACAGCTCATTGCGCTGAGTGTATGATAAGCCTATACAATTATAAAATGTAATAAACTATTTCACTTAATGTTAATATTGATTTTTTACCTGTTTGTTGAGCTATTACCACAGATAAATTCCCTTATTTTCTTACAGTATTCAGAGATACTATTGCTGGTGATATTAGATGTAAATATAAACGATTTGAAAAAAATTATAAGATAAATAATCGAAAGATACTACAACACGAACGCCAATGTCGCTAAATGTCAAGAAAATTCATTTAATGTATGAAATTTGTATGTAGCTAACTTCGCTCATTAAATTGGTAATAAGTATAGATAATTTTTTTCCGGAAAACAGTTTTTTTCTTACGACAATCATTTTGAATCACATCGTATTCACTTTCTAATGGAAATTGTTTTCTTAGTAGTAGCGGATGTAATAAAACTCTTTCTTGATTTACATAGTTTAATTTGAAATTTAAAATTTAGACGTCGAAATTTTAAATTTCAAATTAAATGTAATCAATGTAAAAAGAAAACAATTTCCATTATAATAAGAAACGGATAAGAATATAGCTGCAAAATATTCACTTTCAACATATAGAAAGTGAATATGTGATCTAATCTTAGGGTTGCCTTTTTGTGATCATAAGAATCAATGATGGAAGTAGAAATTAACTATACTATCTCTAACAATATCTACTTATTTATTTATTATACTTACAGAAGATAGAAATTCCAATTAGTACACCTTTCTATTTATAACAAAATTTAAATTCTTGTGAGCAAATAACAGCAAAAAAATTCTTAAAATACTAATTATGTTGAAAGCCTGAAGTTATTACAAAAAAAGAAAATAATAAACACTATATAAGCATAAAATAAATTTAACAAACTTAGATTACTGTCCAGATTCATTGTGCATTGTATGATGTATAAAGCGGGTAAGAGAGCAATGGAACACATCATCAATGTTATCTAAGGAGTTAAGGTAGCCCAATATTCGATGCAAAGGGTTATTTTGTCCATATAGTGTTCTATGGAAGGGAATTTCAAAAGTGGTCTGTGTTCGGGAATTGAAAGTTGGTACTCGCAAGTTAATTTCGGATACTAATGTTGGAAAATCTATGGCACTATACAGTAAACGGTAGTCAAATTGTAAGCCCAATAAGCGTCAGCAAAACTTAAGGGAGTTGATCCCTAGAATTTTTAGCCTATCTGTATACTCATAGCTCTCCTTGTTAATACGTAGTTTGTATAATACGAAATTCACCATTTCTCTTCGTATATTTTCTATTTCGTTGATATGTGTAGCATAGTAAGGTGACCAAATCTTACAGCAATACTCTAAGATAGACCTAACTAACCAAAACGGCAGAAGGAACTGGAATAGGAATATATGGGCCTAGAACTACATATTTCGAAAGCTTGGGAAAATACCCAAGTATATTTCAGGCGGAAATACACGCTATTGGAAGATGTGTTCAGTTCAATATGATAAGGAACTATCGGAAGCAGGAGATTATCATCATGTCTGATAGTCAAGCAGCCATCAAGGCGCTGAGCTCATAATGATATCAGCTCCAAGATGGTCTGGGAATGCCTAGGAAACTAAATGAGCTAGATAAAAGAAATAAGTAACCTCCTGTGGGTTCGGGTCACACAGGAGTGGAAGGAACGAAATAACGGATAACCTCGCAAAAAAAGGGCTGGAATGCCTTTTGTAGGGCCTGAACCCTTCTGCGGGTTAAGTAGCAGTACAATACTGAAGAAACTAAAAATAGAAATGGAGCAGAGAAAATCCAGTTATTGGGAAAATCTCCAGGGAATGAGGCAAAGTGAAATTCTTCTGGGAACTTATAACCGGAAGAGGTTTACAGAATGCATCAACCTGAGTAAGAACAATGTTCGCATTTTAACAGGAATACTTTCAGGCCATTGTAGACTGAAAGGACACCTGACTAAGCTTGGATTGGAAAAAGATCCTGAATGCAGATTCTGTGGGGAACAGGATGAAACACCCATCCATCTCCTCTCAAACTGCGTAGCACTGTGCAACTCGAGGGCATTTCACCTGGGAGCATGTGAATCGAAGAGGGAGACTTACCTAGACTGGGCCCTCTGACATCCTACACTTTCTAAAAGGAATAGGACTGGAAGGCCAGCTGTAAAGCAGCAAGAATAGGGGACACAATAGATCTTTTAGGTCGCAGTGTAACACCACCCTTTTACTTACATACATACAACTAGTGAGTTGAAAAAAGTAATTATCGCCATCACATTTGTGAGGTCTGCACATGTTCCTTTAATTAAGCCACGCAATCGCAAAGACCGATTTATTATTGCGTCGATATGCGGTGTAAAATGAAGCGAGCTATCAAATATTACGGCCAGATCAGTTATTTGTGTAACTTTGATTTAAATGTTCCCAATCCATTAATTATGGGTGTGGATGAAGAAGAAGCGTTAGAAGAAATGCGCATTTTTAATATAAAACGACGTATTCTACGCGAAAAAAAAAACGATCCGTTTATACATTCCAAATATTTCACACCTCTTTTAAACCCAAACAAGTAAGCCATCAACTAGTAAATGCTATCCTTTTCTAAACGATCTATCTATCCTTCAAAACGAGGTGTGTGGACGTATCGTCTTTAGGCGACAATATGGCGGCATATAGAAATCGACAATTGCCACTCAGAGTGCAAATGATGTAGAAATGAAGCGATAAATAGAATTCTATTGTACACAGAGTCCCACCCTTGGACGTTCAAGTGTGCGACAGAGATAAATATATCGGAAAAGTATTCCGCGCTTTTTGGGAAAACGATACGATCGATTTTTAAATTTTAAACTGTATTTGTCTAAAAATAATGTTTGAAATTGCGCCAACGTTTTAATTTTTTTATTTTCGATGTATTTAAATTTTTAAACGTTATAAGTTTGTTTTTAAAAACAATTTTTAAAATCGGCGCAACGGCGTATTTGAACACCAATTTCTTAATGACAAAACTTTTGTAATTTTTGAATTTGGACTAATAATAACGCCCGAAAGAGAAATATTCATTTTTCTTTTTTTCCATCAAATGCCGACAGGCCGCCGGCTTCTATCGTAACCTAACGCACAGACCGATGTTTGTTTTGAAGACGTATCTACGTACAGATGGTCTGCTATGGAATCACGTGAGGTATAAATATAAGGATATTTAATTTTGCTTTCAGTAGTGTCTTTTTGTATAATAAATAAAAAAGGTTCCGCAAAACATGAATGTGTACAATAGCAATTGTTTATTTTTCGAGTTTTGGGTGATATAATTAGAAACTAGTGTGGAGTCATACGCACTATAAGTTCATTCTTAACGTTGGTATTTCAGTACTTCCAGATCTTTCAGAGGCACTGTATAAAAAGTTACAGGCCAAATCATGAATGTTTGTGATTACGTCATATTTGCTTATGACGTATGCAGCGTCTGAAACAAATTCAGGCACACCAACATTGTTTACAGTGGACTGTACGAAATGACAATTGTCAAATTTAATAAGGTTATACGCAGTTTTAATAGATTTTCTTTTATAACTGAAAGGATTGGTTCAGTTTTTAATCAACCTTGCGTTTTAACAACAATCATGAGTAATGCAACTAATAGGATTCTAAATAGTGAACTTTTCTATTGACAATGCTTTCGTGATCAGGCAAAGCTTATTATTAAATGTGTTCTCAATAAAATAATGTATTGCCGCAATAATGTAGTTCTCATATCAAAAACCTATTTGCAAATCAAAATGTAGAAAATATTCAAGCAACATGTATTTAGTTTAATATACATTATCAATGATTAATTAAACGAAAGATGATGTTTTTATTTTATGTAGCAAACATAATTTCTATACAATGGTATATACAAAACATAATATTGCAGTAAATTAAATTAAAATATGTCAATATTGAAAGAAAAGAATAGTGCAATTAAAAATATATTTAATTTGTGTCTTCGCTCTCATCTTCTGATCCGCAATTAACTGTCAGAACAAAGTCATGTTGCTTCACGTTCGTACCACTCTTTAATTATTTTCCCTGTGTGATTTATGCAATTTTGCCAGGTGTCTGGTGTACAGCTGTCCAAACTTTCTTGCCACATTCCCAATACTTGTTTATCGCCATAACCATCCCGACCAATATGCTTATTATAATATCCTTTCGCATGTGCCCATATCAATTCGATAGCATTGAAATTGCAGTGATACAGAGGAAGTCTTGAAACTTTATGCCCATGTGCTCGAAGTAATTCATCAATAACACAAACCTTAACCATAAATTACTTTACGAACATCCATTTTATTTCTCTCTGACACATCACATGTTTTGGGCATCAATCGTGGCTTGTACAGGGCTGTTGAAGCACTCGATGAAGGAACAGCAGATGTAGCTTCCTTCTTGCGCTTTGTGTTGTAGATGATACCCATAGAAATGCCCAAAGCATTCGCAACTCTCTACAATTTGTATGTAAGTTTTAATTTAATAATAGCCAATTACGATTTACCTCATGGACCGCATCAACGGATATTAGAGGACTTCCATTTCACTTTTTCTCCTCGAAATACACTAGTAAACGACTGACCAACTCTTGGCAACAAGAACTAAGTCGTTTACCGGGCATCTTGAACTGTAACCTAAAAAAATGTTTTAAGTCTTTGTATGTTTCTTTAACACCTCTAAACTTACCACAAACTAAACGATTTACTTCATTATAGCTCTGAAAAGAACTTTTGGTAAAAGAAATAATAGAAGTAAATAAAAATTCAAACCTAAAGAAGGGTCAATAAACAGTAAAAAGCAGATGTCAAATGTCAACGGAGCGGTAAAATGGGTTAAAATGGCGTGGTTGCATGCACTGAAGTAAACATTGTGAAAGGTCTTATTTACGCATTACTCGATTATATTCTATCTCACTTCAACCAGTTTGTTGATACTTAATAAAATATGGACGTATAGCTTAAGTAGCTACGACTTATGTTATATACTTCTATCTCGCTTGTGTATACGAATGCTTCCAATTTTTTGAAACTACGCTTGTCTTTACTTTACCGACCTGTTAATGACGTAACTACAAACATTCATGATTTCGTCTGTACATTAAATTTTAATTGCTTTAATGAATATTCACAGACCATAATTACATATTCAAATACATATCTCTCGTTTACGGACAAACAATCTTCGGGCAACAATCTGGATATGGTTTAGACAAATCGTCTACAAGTTGGCATTCAGGAGGTCCCGCAACAGCGCCGCATCTGCATAAAAGAAACAGCGGCTCGATGAAAATCTCACTTGTCGCATATTACTTACGATGCTTGTATTACTGTTCCATCATTGCTACAAGTAGCTCGGATGCATAAATTCGGGTTATAATTAGTTCGAGTTTCTCTTGCTCTCATTAAACCCAACTCAGCCGAGGAAGATTTGCACGAAAAACCTTGTGCCCTTTCCGCATCTGTAAAAGATCAAGTAAAATAGCTTTAGTCCGTTTTAATTTTCTTATTATTTTTTTTAAAAGCCGGTAGACCTCTGCAGCCGAATCAAAACTGCTTTCGATTCAGATAAAGTACCTTTTCTGTTCACAGTATGCCAAAATGTTACTGGGAAATGTTGTCCGGAAGGAAAAGTTATGATGGTATGCAAATTTTTAATCATCGGCCTATTTTGATAAAACCCTTTAATAAAAAAGTACTATTCACATCTATAGTACGTCAACGTTTTTACTACTATAGCATTGAATGCAGCGCAAAATTCTACATCGATTGATATTAGGATTGCGTATATCTATTCTTAATAGTTTTTGAAGTTTTGGCATTTCTTGCAACAAAAAATGCTAAAAATATGCCTAAATTCCCAGTTTCAACCAAATAAAATGAGTTTTTTCCTACAAAACACTCTGTACATTATTTGCCTAACCTATCTAAATACTTATGTTTCAGATATCTAATCTTCACTAGTTTCTTACTAATAGTAATGCCTTTTAGTCATAGAGAACGTACATTTGTTAGATATTAGTAGGCCATGAGATGTGCTAAGAAACAAGCGATATCCATTGTTGGTAATTTACCAAATTGCGCAGTGATGAACCTATGCAGTATTAACAAGTCATATCTTTTATAGAAAGTCCTAATGCTGTCAACTCCTTCACACATTTTCTTCTAACAAGTAAAATATTGTAAATCGAAAGAAATAAGAAAAACATTGAAAGTTACATATACAAATAACATTTTAGACTTATTCTACATTCATGAAGAATGTAACAATAATTAAATACCTACACTTACTTGCAATGAATAAAAACCTCAAAAAAAAATAAAATACGAAGGGAAATTAAAGCAGATATCCTAAATACAACCATAATATTTCAAATATTGTTCACTTACTAGCCCAGGTATTTTCTTTATAGGGGAGCTGTCTGACATGGAGCTTCCGAAAACAATGCAGCCTCTTGGCTTTTTTTTTATTAAACTAGGTATTAAGCGATACAGACAGATAACATAAATCAGGAACAAAATATTAAAAGTCTTCCAAAATGTGTAATATAAATGTTCTTTCAGAATAATAGTTTCTTAGTTTTTTTTTTTAATTGACTTATTTTCGATGCATTTAATAAGCAGGTAAAAATATTAACATGTAATTTGTTGTCGCATAATAATTATGGCTTATTAATATTTTATAATTACAATTACATAAAATTTGCTAATAATTGGAAAACTTCCAATGATAAATATGTCAGGTATGGAAACCAAACAATGCAAAAAAAGATAACGCATCATTCTAAAAAATAATGTACAGTGTTTTTAGGAAAAAAAATATTTTATTTACTCGAAACTTGGAAATTAGTCATATTTTAGGCAATAAATGCTAATATCTTAAAAACTATCAAAAATAGATATACCAAATCCTAATGTCAATCGATGTAGAATTTTACGCTGCAATGGAATGTGGTATTTTTTCACATTCCATTTGAAATAAAAAAGTTGGTTTAAAGGTATCCGCATTGGAGATGCGTTTTCGAACAACCTGTATTCGGTCATTGTGGACATAACATAACGTACTGCTATGGTATGGCTCCCCGGTTGTTTGGATTCTATGCTGTTAATTTTCCAAGATCAAGTTTAGGCTTTGCCGCGCGTAAATTCTCACTTAGATTTAATATGTGTGTATTTTGCTAAGAATTTAATAGTTTTGTTTGAGTATTTAATTGTTCAGTTGTGTAAAGTTAATTTCATTTATTTGTACATTTTGCGTACTCCAGTATTGTATATTGTTTATGCTAGTTTTTTCTTTGCGATGCGTTGCGCCTTCTTCGCACGCAGATGTAAATTTCATATATATGATTGTGTTACCTTGAGGCCCCGGCAGTTACCAGATTGACGAGCGCGAGTTTTGTTTAGTTTTAGTTTTTTTGTTACCGTATTTGGTAATTCATTTTATTTTAAGATGTAGTTCGTTGTTTTGAATTTTAAAATCGTCCATCTAGCAACTCACTAGTTATTAATAAGTGTTATATCGTTGTGCACAATTTACATGTAAGGCTCTTTAATAATTTTCGTTTTAGAAGTGATCGCGTTTAAAGTTTAAATTTTTTCCGTTTTTTTTTTTTGTAGTTCTAATTTATAGTATTTTAATCACCTCGGGGTAGGTGAAGAGAAGCTTTGAGCTTGTATTTTAATTTCATTTTGATTTTACTTGGTTCTCCACGTTGATTTAATTAAATTTTAGTTTGCTTTGAATTTTTGAGACCACGTGGAATTTTTGTAGTATATGAAATTCCTTCTAGAACGAATCCACCATTTTGTTTGATAAAGGATTTGCATTGTCCTTTTTAATTGTAGAGTCTTATGCAGGTTTGTTTTTTGCCAGAATCTTATATTCATGGTTTTAATTTTTCCTGTAATTTGTATCGAATGTTTTTTTTTCTTTTTTTTCTTTTTAAATAATAAATTTAATGATTGTAAATATCATTTTAAAATTACAGTTCTTTTATTTTTTGAATCAGCCATTTCAATTTTTGGGGATTTTAAAGAAAGTCAAATTTTGCAAACGCCCACCATTACTTTTCATGAAAGTTACTCTGAGATTTAAGAATCTCTGGCGCCCTTTTAAATTCATATTTGCTGAGCTAGCTAAATTAATTTTGTCATTTTTAATTTCTTTAAACTTATATGCTTGGACAATCAGTTCAGAGCAGTACGTCTTTGTACTTACATCGACATTAGTAGAACCACTAAATATCTGATACCTTATCAACTATTTAATTTTACTTGAAACAGTGCAAACGTCAAAAAATCAACAAAATTGCAAATATCTCAAAAACGGTTGAGTTTAGGGATAGGGAATGTATGTAAACTAATTGCAAATGACTCAATACATTCATTGCACCGATAAAAATTGTACCATTCCATTTAAAATAAGAAAGTTGCTATCAACGCCTTGTATACCGAAAGCGCTATAAAGTTGGAAATATTTTCCTTAAATAGATGACAGTAGGCCATAACTACACTGCAAGATTCAAAATCAAATTCCTACTAGAAGATCAAAAAAATCTAATGGCCCAGTTCGGTGGGACACCCTGATAATTTTCTTTAACTGTACCATCCAGTTATTTTTTGAAGTATTGTTAATCGTAGAAGATAACCCAATTTATTTTTAGGTAGATTTCATGCTTGTAAATTTACAATAAAATAACAAAATTGAGGAGGATTGCGCACACTGTGGGCATATTGTCGACTTGTGCACATTGTTAAATTTCGAATCTACATGAAAAATTACGAGGAATTACCTTTTGCAATTTAACTTCACTTTACAGATAATTGGGTGGTGTATGTTTAATCGAATAAGCGGTGTAGAGGAAAAGTAGAAGGTAAGTCTTACCTGAAACAGTCGTTTCTTCCCTGGATAATGCACAATAAATCTCCACCAGACAAACAGCAAATATTAAAAGAAACAGCTTCATTTTGAAGGCGTATTTTCTACTGTTTAATGTTATTTGCCGAGTGAAGCTACGGATTATATACGATTTATATCAACATATATGTAGTTTCGTAAACAAATTATAATTATATAACTATAAACAAGGATATATTCTAGGAATCTAATCGGCCAGAAGCGATCATTAATTAACTGTGTCATTTATAATGACAGTGGCATATGGATGATCCCTGAACATAAACAGATAAGTTGCATTGTTACATTGCAAAGATTGCAAGTTTTACACTTAAAAGCAGAAATACATTAATTTGTTAGATAAGCCATTGGTTGGTGATTTGCCAGAATATACAGAGTGTTTTATGACGTCGTGCCAGATCCAACTTATTGTTTTTTAAATATAATGTTATAGTTTTTTGTTTTTAATTTCTGCTTACTTTTTCGAGCCTAGAGAGAGAGAGAAGAGGAAGAGAGAGTTATGGCCACTTTTATGTCTAAATTCAGGTGTATTAAGAGAGTTAGTTCCGGTAAGAAAAAAATTATACCACCTTTATCGCGCCATTACTTGGTTTATCTGTGTCTTGTATTTTCGCTGATTTGAGAATTTCACAAAAGAAGTTGACAGTTGATATCCATTTGTCCGATCATTTAGCGCAGATTTTGTCATTTCCAAATCTGAGCTCTAAAAAGACGATGAACAATAAGACAAAGAAAATTAGAAAAATAGCCAAAGAAAATGTGATCGTATTCAAACATGCCTTTGTAAGAATTCGAAATTCCATCCTGTATAATGCAAGTATTTAAATTCATTTTCTTAATGCGTAGTTGATAAGTACCGTGGCATTTGCAAAACAAGCGCTGCCTCGCCGCAGACAACAAGCGTTCTTTGTTTTAAGGCCCGCGTAATTAAAATAACATGGTGATACTTTGTATTTTAATCTATTACTTTGTCCAATGAATGTTATCTCCTACCTTGTTCATTGTATATTACAAGACACCGGTCGCCAATTTCCCACGTTACGCTATCAATGGGTCGTCTGAAAGTCAGAAAAATAACGCCTTCGGTCATACTTGCGCCCTTCTGTGAAGAGAAGACGAACTAGTTATCGGTGCAAAATGACGTCACAACTAGAGTTTATAAAAACCCTTAACATAGCGGTTTTGAAGGAATTAGTTCGCGATCCTTCAAACTAGCTTCAGGAATAAGCTCGTGTTCTCCCTCGTCGAGTGTCTCTAAATCTTAAAAATTAAAACTTCTCATCAAAATACGCTTAAAATTCGAGAACAGGAAGCACAAGCTTTCCTCGAAAGGTGTTTTGATTTGTGATTAAATTCATGAAAATTACCCCCTTTTCTTGGCTTAAAAAGATTGTGTGTGTTGTGCAAAGTTTTGTGCCTAAATTTGGTTTACGTGAAGAATTATCTTTCCCACATCGGCCGGTAAGATGTTCAAAAATTCTGCTTAAGACTAACCATTGCAAATACATAAAAATCGTAACTCGTTCGCTCTCTCTCTCCCTCAATAAATTAGTATGTTAAATTATTCATTAACATAATTGTGTTTTTTTTTACTTTTTTTTTGTTGTTCACTTGTCATCCCATCTAATTTTGTAGCTTATATAATAATATAAAAGCTTTAATATATAATTGTAAAAGATATAAGTCGTTCTTTTATTTCGTCATTCTAAAAGAAGATCAGTCTGAACCCTTAGTGAAGTCCCGAGAGGAAGTCAGACTAGTAAAGAGAAAGCCGACGAGAAGAGTAAGTCGACAATCCTTAGGCTAACTAACGGCCCTGCTTCGACTGACGGAGGAAAACACAGTTGGGAAACATCTTTGGCTTAAATTACTAAAACCATTCGCTACCGAACAAAAAGTTTGTTTCCCAGCAGTGGCTCGCCGGTCAAAAGAGCAGGTGTGGGTTATCTGTGAGACGGAGTTTGGCATTGTCTTATTTGAATTTGGGCTGGCCATCCCCAAAAGTCTCCAGATAGGAAAACCCGTTTTCGTTACACCTTCAACACAGAAATGTATCTATCGAATGAAGCAACTAACGCAGATGAGCTATTCAACATGTTCCATAACACCTTCCAAATGTGCTACCTCCGCAGTTTTCCAGACATAAACATACTTCAGTATAATAAATACAAAAATAATTATAAAGTAGATCAAGAAACTATGAAACAAAAGAATGTACTAGACGACTATAGCGAAAGTTACAGGGAACAATGATCGTCACCAAATTTACCGTGAACTTAAACAAGAATACCTGAAAAAGTGGAAAGAAATTAAACAAAAATCAAGCGCTAGATATATCCAGCTAGCAACAAACAAATCTAAGGCAATATGGAGTATGATAAATAGCGAAATTAAAACATCACAAAGCTCAGAAACGGAGGATGCTTGTTCATTAACCGCTGAAACTTTAAATCACTTCTTTTGTGAAATTGGTAAACGAACAGCTAATGATATTAGAGTAGGGAATTCTCCTTTCATCCAACAAGCTTAAACACTACAGATTCATTCTTTCTTTCATCTATATCTCCACAGGAAGTAACGAATATATTACAAGAAATGAAGGCTAAAGATACAAAAGATGTATACGAAGTATCTACAAATTTATTAAGACAGCTGGAAGAAGAGATGAGCAGTCCACTGGCACATATATTTAACAAATGTTTGGAACAAGGTATATTTCCCCAAGCATTGAAAATAGGTAAAATAGTGCCCGTCCATAAGAATAAAGATAGAAATAACTGCGAAAATTATCGCCCAATATGTATACTGCCAGCTGTCTCTAAAATACTTGAAACTGTCATCGCGACAAGGCTGATCAATTTCCTTGAAGCTAGAAATCTTTTCTCAACTAAACAACATGGTTTTAGAAAAGGTCGATCGACGAGCACTGCAATATTGCAAATGGTTGAGAAAATATATCAAGCCTTTGATGCTGGCATGTGCGCAGAAATGTCACTGCTGGATCTCTCTAAGGCCTTCGACACAGTGAGTCACCCGATCCTGCTGGAGAAGTTGGAGTCGTATAGCGTAAGAGGAGAACCGCTTAGGTTAATAAAATCCTACCTCACAGATCGCAAACAATGTACCTACTGGAACAACGAAACATCTGAACTGACAGATGTTACGCATGGAGTGCCGCAGGGATCTATCCTGGGTCCTACGCTATTTATAGTATATGTAAATAACATCTTCTTTCATGCCAGCAATATCGAGGTATGCATGTATGCGGACGACACATCCCTGTTAGTATGCGGTAAAGCCAACGAAGATGTAACACAAAAAACTGAGGTAGCGATTCAAAAGGTAGAAGAGTGGTTCGCAATCAACAAATTAAAAATTAACCGGGAAAAAACACAAACGATCACGCTTTCATCTATGAACAGTAAACCCGCGACTGTTAAATCTTTGGGGATCACTATCGACAATAACCTGAAGTGCCACGCACACATAGATAGTCTGTGTAGAAAACTCTCCCTGCATTATATGTCATAAAAAGAATAAGGCATACAGCAACCCATGAAGCAGCTAAAACAACGTACTTCTCTTACTTCCATTCATATATGAGCTACGGGGTACTATTTTGGGGCTCCACGGCCGAAGCAAAAAGAGTATTTATATTACAAAAGCGGGCGGTAAGACTTCTCTGCAACCTGCAACACAACCAAAGTTGTAGAACTTATTTCAAATCAGAAGGAATTCTTACCCTACCATCTGTGTACATCCTTTCCATTGTTACGTATGTGCACAATAATAAAAGATCATTTCCGCTTAACGGTTATCAACATGAGTACTCTACCCGAAATAGGAACGAGATGCGAACACCTTACCATCGGCTGACCGGCTCACAAAAATCTATGGATTATTGGGGTAGTAAACTGTATAATATCTTACCACCATACGTAAAGGAACTACCATCCAACAGCTTTAAGAAACAAGTAAGAAAGTTGCTGACGGAGAAAGAATGTTATACGTTGGAGGAGTTTTTCCCGTCGGCGTTGGTCCAGTGAGAGCGATTTACTTGCGGGTGGCAAATAAATTTATATAAATGTATTTTTTCTATTTTGCGTTCATAAAAACACAATTGTAACACGCTTTTGCGTATCGAAAAGTGCTTCATTGTGATACGCCTTTTTTCATTTCTATAGGTTGGCTGTATTGAATACATTATGACAGAAAGCAAAATTGACGTTTAATGCATGTAAATTGTAAATACTTTAGTCAAAAATTCTATACAAATTTAGTTTACATTGTTATTGTTATGAAACGTGGAATTACTGTATACATTTACACTGACGGAACAAGTATCTTGAGCATGTATTGTTATGCCAGGCAAATTCTTCGTAACAAAGTTTTGCTGAGTTATGTTATTGGCTTTAATGGTAGACTCTTGTGATTGAGAATCATTCGATGATATAACTCTAGAATGACCAGATGTACTTGGCCCTGATAAGTTGTGCGCTACAGCCACTTTACTTTTCATAGATGTTTCGATGTAACCCTCAGCTACCGCAGATGACTTCCATCCACCATGACGTTTTATGGTCAGCAAATCACTGCCTGCGTCTGCTAAGTGTGTAGCACTAGAACGTCTGAAGCAATGTTCAGTATAAAGCTCTGAATTGGGCAATTTTAGCAAATCAGCTATTAATTTAGGCATTTTGCCAATCGTATTAATTCCAATCGGCACGATATACAATAACCATTGCGATATGTAAGGAAGAATCTTGAATGATTAATATTTTTGGTCGCAGGGCGACATATTTTTTAATTAAAGTAATCCATCTTTCATCTGTAATTGCAAAAACTCTTACGATATTATTTTTTGTTTTAAGTACTGTCACCAAAATAATATCACTCTTAAATTCTAAATCATGTATGGACATATTTGTTAATTCATCTCGTCTACAGGCACCTGTGTAACCCATTATTAAAACGATCTAAAATTAAATCCATTACATAAAAAATTACATTTTGCAAATAATATCGTACCTTTATAGCTAAATACAATGCGTCAGAACCTTCTTCTATAAATTTATTAATATCTTCAATGCATAAAATTTTAGATTTCTTAGCCTCATATCCCTCAGAGAATCGTTTTAAATAGGCTTGTAATTTAATATATTTTGATATGTCTGTATTTTTATAAATGGAAAAGCAAGAACGAAGCATGGAATACATAGACCAT
The DNA here is from genome assembly GCA_004143645.1 of Protaetia brevitarsis. Classification (NCBI taxonomy): domain Eukaryota; kingdom Metazoa; phylum Arthropoda; class Insecta; order Coleoptera; family Scarabaeidae; genus Protaetia; species Protaetia brevitarsis. The sequence continues at coordinate 87,491 of RXPK01001192.1, forward strand.
AAGGTAGAAGATTTCTTATTTTTACCTTGTAATTCAAAATATGCCAATAAAATGTTTTCAGATATTGTGTTGACATTATTCTGTACAGCCCATAGTTCAAATTGATGGTAGCATTTTTCATATACTGCTTTTGATTTTTTCGGTAATAAATTTATGACGGCGTTATCCGCAATTTCACGCAGTTGTGGTGGCGTACAAGATAAATTTGTCTCAGTATCACTCATTTTTTACAGTTTACAGAGACTATATTATGAAATATATTGTTTAAACAATTAAAATAAAATCATGCCTTATGAAACTCGTACTTTAATATACTATTATATAACTATATTTTTATTCATTTGTATTGCGTGTTTGTATTTGTTTATATATACTCTTACGTTCTGTCCTTATTTTTAATTCATTTAAATTGAAAATTGACATTTGTATTAACATACATGCATTTTATGTAATTGACAATGTCTGTAAATGGTTTTATTGCAAATATATATATGTTGATGTTGATGTTGAAGTATGTCTTGTATACTAGGTGAGTCAAAACTCGGATTGTTAATTTTTTCAATAAACTTAAATGCAACACCCTATATTTTTTATGATGTTTCGATAGGTGTCTTTCATTTTTGTTAAACGTTCCTTATACCTAACTCTTTGGCTTTAGAAGTTATTCCAATTATTATATATTTATTTATATTTTATTATTATATACTTATATTATTTGTTCTTACTGTTACTCTAATGAGTAGTAACTAAATTAGAAATTGTGCGCAAAAAAAGCGATCGGTTTTCTCTAAATCCGGATATTCCACGTAACTGGTTCATTAAAAGTTTATGATGTTCTATTATTTACTTATATTTGAGATTTTGGCACCAGTATCTGTTCGATTGGAACTATAAATGTTAAATACCTTAACCAAAATATCACTTCCGGTTGACCGGAAATGGATGTCAACTTTCTTATTTTAAATAAAATGATATAATTTTCTTTACATTTTTGGATTCTACGGCTATAAATACGTCAGTTTTCATTAGCTATTCCTATAGCTACATGTTGCCGTTTTTGAGTTATTTAAGTTTTTCTTTTTTTTTAGTCATAATCATTGCATCATTGAGAAATTAATATCTCGGTTAATACTGCAAGTAGAGACTCCAAATTTGCTACGTTATGAATGTAGATGTAACTCTAAGAAACGGTAAGCACACTTTACATTCTAACATACAGGGTGTTCAAAACTGAGGAACAAAGTGACATATTTTCAACTGCAGAAAACTCAATTTTTTTAAATAGAACATCCTGTATTTTAATTCGGAATTAGGAAGTAAATATCATCCTCTATCACTTTATATCAGCATTCCCTATACCTATCTTTAATAGATTTTGAGATATGAGCGACTTTTTGTTAAACAGACTAAGTAGCCCTACCCTTCTCCCATTACGTGTAGTATCTAATAGTGCTTTAAAACCCTAAAACATTAACTTCAAGTCACTAAGTTCTATAAATAAAACTTCTAGATTACCTCTAGGCCAGAATCCTCTCTTCACGGTTTTTTTTCTGCAAATTTATAATTAAATTTTTGATTGTTAATTAACGTTGTTGAGTTAAAATTCTGTTCATTTATTTAAAAATTTAAAAAAATTCCTTCGTGAATAACAAATATTACATTCATAATATAAAAATGTCAAAACGACATAATAGTAATAAAAATAAAAGTAAGGAAAAATCAGCAAGCGACAGTGAAGATGATATAACCAACAATGAAATATTTAAAGAGCTAAAAGAAATGCAGAAATCCATGAAATACTTGTCGGACAAGTTCGACGAGATGCAAGAAGAAAACAATGAAATAAAAAAATTACTCAAAGAGACAAATAAAGAAAATAAATATCTGAATGAAAAAGTTAGAGAATTAGAGTCAGTGGTAAACGAAATGGAGAAAGAAAAAATAAAAATAATATTATTATTAACGGAATTGAAAAACAAGGAAAAAAAGAAAAACTAACAGAAGTAATTAAAAAAAGTAATGGAAGAAATACAAATTCAAATTAACGACGACGATGTAATACATTGCTACAGGAAAACTGAAACAAACGATACAAGTCCAATTATCGTAGAACTAAAATCTAAACAAGCGAAAACAAATATATTAAAAGCAAGAAAAGATAAAGGTGCAATCAAGGTTAAGGAATGCCAGCTAAAAGGAAAGAATAATGTCATCTACATAAACGAACAACTAACAGCAGCAATGAATAAACTATTCTACAATACAAGGGCTCTAAAATAGAGAATAAAATCAAATATACATGGACCAGAGATGGCCATGTATACGTAAAAAAAACAAAAAAAAGAAAAAAACAAAAAAAAAGCAAATCAAAATGTATACGATTTATATGCAAAATGTTAGAAGCATGAAAAATAAATACATGAAATTGAAATAATACCAAAAACCGAACACAATCCAGACATAATTGCATTGACAGAAACTTGGCTGACCCCGATAGATGAAAATTTATACCAAATAGCAAACTACCAAGCAGTATATAACTCAAGAACAAGCAGAGGAGGAGGAATAGTATTTTACATAAAACAAAACATAAACTATGAAATCCTACTAAATAAAACAATAAAAAGCATAGAAATAATTACAATTTTGTTAAAAGTACCAAACATAACTATAACCTTAGTGTACAAGCCACCACTAGTAAACCTAGAAACTTTAGAAACAATATTACGAAATAATATACTGAGCACCAAGAGACAGCACCTCGTAATGGGCGATTTCAACATAAATATAGCTGTGCAGGACAATAATACAAAAAAATACACATCCATATTTAATGAATACAATTATAAAATATTAAATAAACGATCACAAAAATATTATACACGAAAAAACACAAACAACAACAGCTCAATATTGGACCATGTAGCGACAAACATAAAATCGAAAATAGAAATCAAAGTAGTCCCAAATGATCTGTCCGACCACCATGCTGTAATGACAAGATCACCACTGCAAACAAACCTCGCACCTACAAGGTTCACGAAATAATAAAAACGGACTACCGCAAGATAGCACAAGAAATTCAAAATGTAGACGGGACAATCCATTGACAACTTCCAAACACTTTCAATTAAATTACAAGAAATTATAGAAAAACATAAAAAGACAATAAAAATAAAGAGACGAGAAGAGTGCCCATGGATAGATGACACTATAATGAAGCAAATAAAGGAGAGAAATAAACTATATAAGAAACATATAAAAAATCCAAACAATAATTATATAACTACAAAATATTACGAGCAAAAAAAAGACACTACAGCTCAAATAAGAGAAGCAAAAACCAAATTCTACGCACACAAATTCCAAAAATATAAACAAACGCCAGCAAAAACATGGAATCTTATACAGAAAGAAATAGGCAAAGGTAAAAAAAATAAGGCAATCCATGAAATTCAAAAAGAAGACGGAACCACAACTACGGATTTACAAGAAATAAGTAACGTAATAAATACATACTTTACAAATATTGGCAAGATTCTAGCAGAGAAGCAACTAAGGAACCCAAACTACAGAGATAGAACAGAAAAAATAAACACTACTGTATCGCAACTAAATATTCAAGAAGCAAGTGTAAATGAGGTAGATCAAATAATTGATGAACTACAAAATAACAAAGCACCAAGGTTTGATAAAATCACCACAAACGTTATTAAAACCAACAAAGAAAAGCTGTCTCCTATTATTACTAAACTAATCAATAATGTTATAAGAAAAAGTCAATACCCACAATTCCTAAAGCAAACTATTATAATTCCCATATACAAGAAAGGTAATAAATTACACCCCGAAAATTACAGACCCATAGCATTACTATCAACACTGAATAAAGTTCTGGAAAAACACATACACAAACAATTATCACAACACCTAAAAGAACAAAACTTAATAAGTAAGAGACAGTACGCATTTCAGAGCCAGTGTGGCACGTCGTCTGCTGCTATCGATCTGCTAAACAATATCAAACAAAATCTAGAAAACAAAAATACAGTAGTAGTAATATTCATAGACATGAAAAAGGCATTCGACACGATATCAAAAAACAAATTAATACAAAAACTACACAACTACGGTGTAACAGGAAAAGAGCTAAATCTAATAAAAACATACTTATTAAACAGAACACAAACTACAATAGCAAACAGAGTTGAGAGCAGCAGTTCGACGGCCGAATATGGGGTGCCACAGGGTGGAAATCTACCTCCAATACTATACATCACATACACAAACGACATGCTAAAACTAAAAATACATGGAGACATATATGCCTACGCAGATGATACCTGTATCATATACGCAGGAAAAAATCCACAAAAGATACAGCAAAACATAGACGAAGATATACAAAAAATAGAACAATGGTGCCAGAACAACTTAATAACAATCAACGAAGCAAAAACAGAGTATATGACGTTCACAAGAAAGACCTTTCCGCCAAATTTTACTATACGCATAAACAATAATAAAATAACGGAAGTACAGAAAGTGAAATACCTAGGGCTAACCATACAGCAAAACTTGAAATGGGACAAACATGTAGACACGTTAGCAAACAAAAACATCCAAATATTAGCTGCGATACGCAAAATAAAAAATATCTTACCTCAACATATGAGAAAATCTATTTATCATAGCCTATTCACTTCACATATGAGCTACCTTATCAATGTTTGGGGAGAAACTACTGAAAGAAACCTGAACAGACTACAAATACAACAAAACAAAATTTTAAAAACAATATACTCCATAGACAAAAGAACACCAACCACCCAACTATACAACCAAATAGGAGAACTAACACTAAAACAGTTAATACAACAAAAAAATCTACTACTATTGTATAAAATTGAAAACAATATGATAAGAACTGAAATTAGACTTAGAAAAAACAAACAAGTGCACGAACATCACACAAGAAGAACATCTAGCATAAGAGCAGAAAAAGTTACATGTAACAAACACACCCAAATACCATCTGCAGAAATTATAAACGTCTACAATAAATTACCAATCGACATCAACAAAACGAAATACCTTACTTATAAGAAGAAAATCACTGAGAGAATCAAAACAAACCAAATATGAAACGCACACATAGGAAAGCACAATGTAACAAAATCTAGGAGTCCTCAATACCGGTAGTCCGGGCGGAAAATGCTTCCCTCACCCGCGACGAAGATGAGGACCGTACGCCTTGCCGTGCAAATAACTGTACACTTTGTATATGCTTATGTTGTATATATTATGTATAGTATGTTACGGATTAATAAATGCTTAAAAAAAATTAATTAAACCTTTTCAATTTTTGGGATATTTAAGAAAGTCAGATTTCTTTCACTTACAATTTACTTTTCGTGATTAGATTCTAGTTTTAATTCGCGAGAGTAACTGAGTTTAATTGTTCTTTTGCGTCCTTTAAAATTTTATCCGTTGAGCTAGCCAATTTAATTTTTCCTTTTTCGTTTTTTCTATTTCATTTTGCATTTCCAATTCAGTCAGTACACAGCAGCACTGACATTAAACCTCATATGTCGATTTATTTTATTTCTAGGGACACAAATATACACCGCTGGCCATTGAGAATCGAACGCGTTAAAATATTAAATCTAAAACATCGATAACTAATTCATTCAATCAAAATTTAAAGATGACTACTAAATTGAAATTCCAGAATTATTTATAAAAATTTGCATACGAAATTCTATTAGCATAAACTAAGTAAAATATTTATAAATTCAAATATGATTACAATTTGTACGAGGTGTTTCGTAACCTAGGTATAGCCTTCAATTTTCTTTTTTTAAATACAATACCCCCAATATTATTGCATTTTTAAAAGCGCCAGTAAATTTAAAAAAAAAATAAATAAAAATTGCAAAATACAAAATACAATAAAAACAACTTTTACAAAAATTAAAGACAAGATACCAATCTTGGACCGAGGTAGTGTTGTATATAATATTCCTTGTTGTGATTGTCAAGGCTGTTACATTTGTCAAATTTCTCAAATGTTAAAAAATAGAAAAACTCAACATAAAAGTGACAATCGTATAGGTAAACGTTCATGTGCTTTGTCTCTACATTTTCAAAATTTAGACCAGAATTTTAATTGTGATAATACTAAAATTCTTGACGTTGAAAATAATTACCAAATGTGGTTATTTCTAGAAATGGTGCATATTAACAGTGATCAAAATTCAATTATTTGATCCATTCCCGGCGAATGTTTCGTAGCCACATGTAGTATTCTACTCACCTCCAACTCATCGGTTGGCATAAAAAAGAAAGAAAACCCTTTGTGATTTGCAGTGTTTGACTGTAAAGTAATCACGAAAAAGTTCAGCAATTTCTACCGGACTAGTAATTAAGAATCGCGGTGACCTATAATTAATCCTACCGCTTGATACGACAAATTAACTCTCATTTCATTTGTATTACACAGGTGTTCAACAAATCTTGATGATTATTGCACCAGATGCGAGGCTTCGGATAGCAGATCCGGATCTCAGGTTTGAGATAGTGAATCCGGATCCGAGGTTATGAATAGCAGATCCGAGACTTAGGTTTCAGATTCGGATTCGAGTTTTCAGAGAGAGAATCAAAATAACATTTAGATCTGAATATCCGGCTGGTATATTATTCGAATCCAAAATTATCCGGATTCGGATAACAACACATTATTGTAAATAGTGACTCTCAACAAAGTTTATTTTGTTAATTGTCAATTCTATATTATAAAACTACGAAAAAGAGACAACGCATTGTATAAAAAGTTACATTAGAGTTTAACTGCTTTAATGAATATTCACAAATCATAATTACATATTTCAAATATATGTCTCTCGTTTACGGACAAACAATCTTCGGACAACAATCCGGGTATGGTTTAGTCAAATCTTTTACACTTTGGCAATCAAGAGGTCCTGAAACAGCGCCGCATCTGCATAAAAAAAACAGCGGCTCGGTGAAAATCTCACTTGTTGTCGCATATTACTTACGCTGTATCGATTATTGTTCCATCATCGCCACAAGTAGCTTCACCACACAAATTCGCCATATAATTAGATCGACTTTCTCCTGCTCTCATTAAACGCAACTCAGGCGTGGAAGATTTACAAGAAAAACCTTGTGCCCTTTCCGCATCTGTAAAAGATCAAGTAAATAGCTTTAGCGCATTTTAATTGTGTTAGGATTTATTTGTGTTATGTTTAGTTTCTTTCTATATTTTATTTTAGTTTATCTGTATTGATGGAGTTTAGTATCTATTAAAATGCAGTAAAAAGGTTAAGGATTTGTTTTGTTATTCATAACTTAAAATAAGCGCTACGCGTAAGGCACCTTGAAGGGAGGGGCGCATGATAGTCGCGCATCAGCGAGGGCTGAGGCAGAGAAGAGCAAACTCGGGGTGTGTGTGCACGGTGCTGTGGGAAGAAAAAAAGACAGTGCTGTGTGCTTAAGTGTGTTGCCATTGTAGGATGCGGTCGCTGTGTGCGGATTACCTTATTATTGTACAAGTAAGTACTTTTGAATTGTCGCTTATTATTTGATATACTGTGTGTATATGATATTATATGTTGGATGTGTTCCGTATTTACTCTATACTGTGTATATACGATATTATATACTGGATGTGTGCCGTATTTAATCCGTACTGTGTGTATACGACATTATACAGGGTGATTCTCAATATATGCGACAAACTTTAAGCGCTGATTCCTGAGGTTAATTTGATCATAAAAGTTCATAAGAACATATGTCCAAATTCGCTTAGTTCTAAAGTTGTACAATATTTAATAGTAAGTTAACATAATCAATGTTTTTATTATAAATTAACAAAATAATTAGTAAAACAAAATTAAGTTATACTAACTGTTGAAAATGACCGCCCCCAACTGCAATACAAGCTTCTATCCTCCGTCGTATTGACTGGGGAGTCCGTTCTAAAATACCAGGGGTATTTCCAATTGTTTGAAAAGCTGAGGTAATACGATTTCTCAGTTCATCGACATTTTCAATGGGAGTCGTATAAACTAATGATTTAAGTGACCCAGAGAAAAAAGTCCAAAAGAATTTAAGTCTGGAGTCTGAGGAGGCACGGTTGTGGACCTCCCGTCCTATCCACCGATCTGTATACGTATTGTCCAAAAACTCGCGAGCAACTAAACTAAAATGCGCTGGAGCACCGTCATGCATAAAATACATTTATAATCTTAATTGCAACGGAACTTCTTCCAGCAGTAGGGGTAGCTCCTCTTCAAGAAAATTGCGTATACCTCGCCATTTCACCGCATCGGTAAAAAATTGGACCTATCAAGTGATCTCCAGCAATTCCGGCCCACACATTGACAGAGAATTGATGTTGATGACGGGCATTCACTAGTTTGTGCGGACTTTCTTCGGCCCATATGTGATTATTATGAAAATTAATAATCGCGTTTCTAGGGAAAGTAGCCACGTCGGTGAAGAATATTTGAGCCAAATAGTCAGGATTTTGTGCGATTTTGTGTTGCATCCATTGACAAAAAGGTACTCTTTGCGGAAAATCTGCCGGCAAAGGTGCTGGCATCCGTTGAATGTGATATAGATACAACAGTTGATCTTTCAATATTCTCCAAACTGTGGCCTATCTAATGTTTAAAGCAAACGCAATTTTTCTTGTGCTTGTAGTAGGATGTTCCTCAATTTCATTTAGTACCATTTCTTCAACTTGTGGAATTCTCACTGTGGATGGGTGCCCGTTATCTGTCGTCCGTTTTTTTTAAATTTCCTGTTTCACTAAGACATTGGTGAAGACGGACAAACATTGAATGATGCGGGATGATACGGTTCGGGTATCGTTCTTCATAAAGACGTCTAGCAGCACGCGAATTTCCATTGGCAAGACCGTAACCGAAATGCATATCACACATCTCAGCATTCGTGTAATTCATTTTAGAAAACAGAAACTGGCAATAAACTGAATGAATACTCTGACAACTATTGACAAATATTGAAATGACAAATAAACAATTCCCTCTCAACACAATAGTTTTTGAAGAACCAGCTGTGATATTATATCGTGTGTCATAGTTCATAATTTATTATTAAACATTCAATAACTTTAAAGTCAAACCGTTTCGGACATATACTCATATGAACTTTTATGATCAAAATAACCTCAGGAATCAGCTCTTAAAGTTTGTCGCATATATTGAGAATCACCCTGTATACTAGATGTGTTCCGTATTTAATCTATACTGTGTGTATACGATATTATATACTGGGTGTGTTCCATATTTAATTTGTACTGTGTGTATACGATATTATATACTGGATGTGTGCCGTATTTAATCTATACTGTGTGTATACGATATTATATACTGGATGTGTTCCATATTTAATTTGTACTGTGTGTATACGATATTATACACTGGATGTGTTCCATATTTAATCTATATTGTGTGTATACGATATTATATACTGGATGTGTTCCGTATTTACTCTATACTGTGTGTATACAATATTATATACTGGATGTGTGCCGTATTTAATCTATACTGTGTGTATACGATATTATATACTGGATGTGTTCCATATTTAATTTGTACTGTGTGTATACGATATTATACACTGGATGTGTTCCATATTTAATCTATATTGTGTGTATACGATATTATATACTGGATGTGTTCCGTATTTACTCTATACTGTGTGTATACAATATTATATACTGGATGTGTTTCATACTTAATCTATACTGTATATATACGATGTTATATACAGGGTGGGTTCCACATGTGATCTATACAGTGTATATCATGTTCCAAATTGGATGTGTTTCATACGCAATTCATACTGTGTGTATGATATTGGACATTGGATGTGTTCCATATTATTTAGTATTGCGAGTGTTCTGTGTGAACCCGCTCGAGGGGCTACCACCCTCATCTTGGAGTTGAGCTGGTGCTGTTGAAAAGTAGTCGAATCAGGAAATTGGTTGGACGTTGAGACGTAGAGAGACGTTGGGATACTAACCTGTGAAGACAGCACCAAGGCGAAGGAAGATTCATCCCTCGAAAGTGTTGCTTTGAATATCTTAATTATTATTAATTGTTATGGGCCGTTCTTCACTATGTTTGTATCGAGAACACACGAATGTAGGAGCAGCGCACAAAAAAAATATATTCATATACACCTTCCTTTGAAATGTTTTTATTTGACTGATCTTGTTTATTGCAATTGTCATTTATTTTTTTTTTAAAGCCAACAGGCTTTCGATTCAGACAAAGTACCTTTTCTGTTCACAGTATGTCAAAATCTTACTGAGAAATGTTGTCCAGAAGGAAAAGTTATGATGGTATGCAAATTTTCAATCATCAGCCTATTTTGATAAAAACCTCTGTTTGTCATCTTGAAAGTACTATTTACTTTTACAATATGTCAACATTTTACTAAGAAGCCCAAAAGGTTGTTCCTTCTGTAGGATATATTAAGAGAAAATCTCCAACATTTTCTTCTAAAAAAAAAAATGTAGGTAATTTTTCTTGGTAAAAATCACTTTTCTCGATAATTATCCACACTGAATGGGAGTAAATGTACAAACACTTAAGGAAAATGTCGAAATGTTAGAAATTTTCCCATAATACAAATTTTACGTAGATATTATACTAAAATTTCTGTTTCTTACAAAATAACTCTCTAGCATTGTAATATTACCAAGAGAAATATTAATATTTCTTATGGAAACTTAAAATTTCTTACATTTCTTCTTCAAACATACAGATACAGGAACGGACCCAGGGACATACGCTATTCCACACCCGCAGTAGTTATATTACTAATGAACTCCTGTATTTCATAGTAGGGGAGAGTGGGGCACATTCGGACACTTTAACTTTAAAAACGGATTATATTGTTATTTAATGGGGCATGGAAAGATTCTCATATACACCTTAATACGTACACATTTTCGTATGAGATACTATATGAGAAATACGATAATGTTGCATGGTTTTTCTCGAATATGCCTTTTTTCCCAAAATAGCGTTTGTCCTAATTTGCCCCATACCGAGGCACTTCCGGACAACACATTGGGCACATTCGTACATAGCTAAATTAAACACAGAAACATTGATAAACAATCCTTTTTAATCGCAGTTTTTAAAATTTTAAATAAAAAGCAATACTACACTGAGAGAAATGAAATGGTTATTTCAACATTTTTCCTAGTGTCACGAATTTGAGCATTGATTTAACCATGTTGCATTTAAGTGAATAATATGCACCTATTTGAAACAAACATAATTATATTTTTGCACACTTTAGAGTTAATTTAACAAGATTATAGTGTTCAGGTGTAACCAATATTTTATCTTTTTGGTTTAATCCCACAAATTGGCGATTTGACATTTGAAAAAGGTGTTCTTTAAATATTTACTATCGGTGTTAACTCAATGAAATGTAATATTTAATACTATTACATATAGGTGATCGCACATGCGTATAGTCAGTCAGTATCCAACCTCCGTAGCAATAAGACCTATGTTTGTAAGTTTCTGTAACATTAATATTGAATAATAAAGATAATCAAAACCCATCGCGGAGTATATGTATAACATGGCGCAGTCAGAATAAAAAACAAACAAAATACAAAAAAAAAACAGTGAAAGGAAGAAAAAGTGCAACAAATTATAAAAAAAAGTGTCTCGAAAGGAACAAAACAAAATGGAGAATATATCTCAACCTGAGAAAATGAAAATGGAGGGCGACCTAGCAATAAATTGGAGGCAATTCAAAGAAGATTGGGAATTATATTCTACCGCGAGTGGTTGCAGTGGGAAAAGGAAGTTCGAGAAATTTTAAATAATATTGAAATTACGCTGGAAAACACATCGATCGACAGCCGGATGCAGGAGCAAGACAGAAGACACGTTTCACCCAAGGGCCGCACAAGGATGGAAGATCATTGGAAAGAGGTGTCCGGCAAATTCAAATAAGATCGTTTGTAACGGATTCGAACAATTCTCGAACAGGTCGGTGTACACGTTGTAATTTTACGCATGCGCAAACAGTTGTCCAGCTTATGGTAAAATATGACATAAATGTAATCGTAAAAATCATTTTGCCTCTAATTGTTTAAGTAAATCGATTAATATGATAAAAACCAATTCCGTTGAAAATGATTATTTGGTGGGTAGTATTACGAAATCGGTAAATGCTGATAACAAATTTTGGTTAAATGTTGTTATTAATGATTTATTATGAAACATTAAATTGTACTTCTTTCAAATGTGTGAATAAAATCTTTATAATTTTTTAGTTATGTTATTAAGCTAATATAAGTTTAGTATATAATGCCGTAAATGTTTTTCTTCTATTATTTACTATAGTTTTTCTAATTAGGCAATATATAGCTATGCGTTGCTATCAATGGACTAATTGCTAAATGTGCGGGCGGATTTTTAATTTCATCGATAGCTCCATCGATTACAGTATATCTCTGTTTATTACATTAATGATACAGTAATCGATGGATCAATCGATGAAATTAAAAACTCGCCCGATCAGTAACCTGATTTTAAGCAAAATCGAAAATGGTTCCACTAACAAAAAAATCTTTTTCGTATAACCACCTAAAGGTGTTGAATTACATGCAAATAGTCATTCGATGAATACTACAGGTAGGTTAAATGAAACAATATAAGTTTTGAATAAACATTTTATAGTGCTAAACCAATATTATAAAATTTTTGAGACAATTATTACTTCGTGTGTCTACAACAAGTAACTGTGTTGGGACTAACGCAATTTAACATTTTTTTTATTTATTGCATTAACACTAAAGTATCATTGCTCATATTGAAAAAGAAAAAAAGTGTTCAATACACCATTTTATTAGTTAATACAACACTTTTTTTCTCTTGGTGTAGCCAGTTATATTACTGAACTTTACAGCAAATTTGAAAAATCCAGACTGTTTAGCGGTTCCTTTAATGTTAGTTGGTTGAGGAAACTTGGAGACGATATCGTCGCGATTGATAAGAGAAATATAACAAATCCTAGTCTACTTTCTTGTGCAACAATTTTACCTTATGCATCGGTTCACAGTAGTCACCTCTTAGACTACCCCAACAATAGCACTTTATGGTTTTCTTAGTAGCAAACTTCACCAGATTGTAATCTCGTAAGAATATGCTCTCATCATCCAATATACCTTGGGAAAGATCTCATTCATCAAAGTTTTCATCAAAAGCACTGTCCTGACCAGAATCTTCGCATATGGTGGACTTTCCTTACTTATCTTTGATAGGTTTCTCGAAATCAGAAGAATCACTGGACGTTCCAACTTGCTTCTTCTGTATTTTACTTATTTTCATTTGAAAAATTTTCATATTTTGTTTGTCTTTTATGCATTAAATTCTAATTAAATACACTCTACCAGGGCATTTTCATTTCGATGATATTTTCCTTTTTCTTAGAAAAAAACTCAGAAATACTAAACTTTTCTTTATAATTTTACTTTTAAACGAGTAAAACCATGGAAATGATCACTACTTCAGAAATTTTGCTTGACTGTTCTAAACCAAAATATCTTGGAAAAGTTAGCCATATTTCGAAATTTTACTACGAATATTCCAGGTTACCTAAAGAAATCTTCGAAAAATTACTTATAGTTAGAAATATCACTTCTAAAAGTAAAATATCTGTACGGTTTTAGGGGCACAAAATTCTTCCAAATCGTACAGGAATTCTACCAAAAACTTTTTTGTGTATGTATTTTAACATATTAATCCTATTGCCTACAATAAAATTTCTACGATCACAAAATGTTTGTGCTTTACTGTGATTATGTTGAGAGAGCTGATATTCCCCTACGTTCGCTGTAATTTGTGTTGCCTACATGTTACAGAACTGTCCATACACATTTTTCTTTGACTGTACCATTCAGTTATTTTTTGAGGTATTGTTAAATCGTAAAAGATAACCTAATTTGTTTTTAGGTAGATTTCAAGCTTGTAAATTTACACATTATTAACTTTCGTATCTGCATTACAAATTACGGAGAATTGCCCATTGCAACTTCACCTCATCGAATGGATAATTGAGTGGTGTATGTTTAATAGAATACCCGGTATTGATAAAAAGTAAAGGATAAGCCTTACCTGAAACAGTCGTTTCTTCCCTCGATAACGCACAATAAATCTCCACCAGACAAACGGCGAATATGAAAAGAAATAGCTTCATTTTGAAGGCGTATTTTCTAATGTTTAATGTGATTTACCTGGCGCAACTGGTGATTTATGCCAACATATATGCACTTCCGTAAACAAATTATAATTTTATAACTATAAACAAAGATAACATATTTTAGGAATCTAATCGGTCAGAAGCGATGTCTAATTAACTGTTTTAAATGTAATTGTTAGTGTTCAACTCTGGTCTACGCGCCAGGTCATGTATGTGACATTAACGTTTAACACAAGTATACAATAAAGTGTCGGGAAAAAGCAAAATTATTTATTTAACTATAAATATTATACAGTGAAGACGCGTGTATTGGAACAAATTCATTTAAGATTCAGGAGTTTGTTCTTTTGGAAAAACGCTCGGACAAATCAATATTTATTTTTGGCTGCAGGTTTTTTTTATGGTAAATTCATGTATACAGTGTGGTTCAAAAAATAAGTTTCAGCGACGAATTTAATTTTCTTAAATGCATTTTTTATTTCACTTTTGAATTCTACATCGAATTCTAAGAATGCCTCATGTACCATGTTCTATATCTGAACTCAACAGTTATCGAGAAATTTGCGATTGTTTTTTTCAAAATTTGTAAGGACGCGTGGCTTGGAACAAATTGATTTAAAATTCAGAGGTTTCTTTTTTGGAAAAACGCTCGGACACCTTGATTTTTACTTCTGGCTGACAATGAGATTTTTTTCATGGTACATTCATGTATACAGTGCAGACCAAAAATAACTTACGACTACCAACTATTGTTTTTAAATGAAAATACCTATAATTTTTTTTGTAAATTTATTTAAAAAAAAACGGAACAAATTCAAATTGTTAACAATTAACTTCCTGATAGTAGGCAAGTCGATATTTATTCTTGTAACACTTCAGTTAAAATGTGGCTGAACTCCAATTCTATTCTTCAGTTCTTTAATATTATCTGGTGTATCGAGGTATACTTTGGATTTCAGATAACCCCATAGATAAAAATCTAAAGGGGTTAGCCGACCATTCGATATAACTTCTCCTTCCGATCCATCTGGTTGGGAAAATATTATGTAAGTAATCTCATACTGTTCGCGAATCGTGTGGGGGCGCTCCATCCTGTCGGAACCATATCGAATCTGCCAGTATATTTGGGTTCTCACAATTCGGGAAAAGTGCATTTCAACTTGGTATTGTGGAATTTTGTAGTAGATTTAAATATTTTCAGAATTAAGTGTTCCATCAATAAAAAACGGGCCAATAATTGAGGTACCCGCAATTCCGGTCCATACGTTTACTTGAGGAAATTGTGTACGGCTTTTCATACTCCAGTGTTGGTTTTCTGGTGCCCAACATCGACAATTTTGCGTGTTTATCGAACCATTCAAACAAACTGTTGCTTCGTCGGTAAAAACTATTTTACATACTTAAAAATTGCAGGTTGGCATTGCATTTATCCATCATTATTTCACAAAATTGTAATCTGCGTGCCATTCTTTCAAACTTTATAACTGTACTTGACAATTACTTACTTGAAGTGTTACTATACGTTGACAAGTGACAAGTCAATTATCGAAAATGCTAGAATTAAAAAGAAACAAAATAAATGCACATGAAATAAATGAGCTGAATCCATGGAAACAGAGGGTGGTTGATAAAAAACTTTCTTTGAAAACTGTTTTACTGTTCATCACGTTAAAATCAATTAAATCATATTCCTGTAGTAGTATATCCGACATGAAGGGGATTTTCTTTGTAAATCAACGGATTTACCTTCGACCTAAAGATATACTGAAGAAACGTCAAGATTGTTCAACATTAGAAGAAATTTGCTGTGTTAAAATAAATGGAGGATGTGGATCTTTGGCAACATCTTTGGTTTGTCACTTCGAGGAAACTCCATTCTGCCGTACTTTTGAATATATGCAAGTTGATGTACGAGGTATTTCGTGAGATTAATGTTTAAATTTCTGTGTAAATAAGTATTTAACATTTCGAACACTTTGAGGTTACTTTTCATATTTGCTAAATGACAGTTGAAATTGAAATTTTAATGTGTATAAGTTGGTAGATGTTTCTATCTTTCTGCCGGGACATTTAAAAGTTATTTTGAGAATTTAAGAATCCAAAATATACTGGATCGTAGGTAATATTTGATTTAAACATTCCAAATAAATATACTCACCTTGGGTAAGAGTCTTATACTCTTTAAAATGTTTTGATATATTATTAAACAATAAATTGTGTATGTTTGATACTCATACTGTTTTATTAATATAAACGCATCTAATACATTGAATGATTAACAATTAAATTATAAATTCAATATTTAACAAAGTAAAAGACTAATAATATATAAGTTTGTGTGATTTAAGACGAGACGAGACCTACAGCCACCTCGGCAACATACCCACAACTGATAAAAAATATAAACTATTCATTGGTTAGTATGATCTGCAGTAGCGAACCCTAGATATATTCGGCATATACGGAATGCTGTGGTGTTAGATAACCCATTTCACAGTGTATATTGTAAGTTGCATATTTTTTGTTGTTGTGATTACTCCGTTTGTTTGATTTCAATTGACCGAGAATTTTTCACAATTTTAATTTGTTTTAGTTTAAGAGTTGGTTGTATGATTTAATTAATTAAGTGTTAAGTTTTTTTAAATTATTCCATTCATTAATTTGTTTATTGTTCGCTTGTGCTGATTTAATGCGGTTTCTATTAGATATTGTCGTTGAATTGTAATACGTCTGCGTTGTACGATTTTGAGAGAGGGAATTTTGTAAGAAAAACAATTGTAGAAGTTTGTTAAGGACTTCCTTGTTCGACTATTAACGTGAGTAGACGCATTTTTGTATTTCTTAGTTGCCATTTTGTATTTCATTTTGATGTTGTAAAATTCGCATTAATTTTCTTTTATATAGCCAATCAAGGAATTCTTTCTGTGATAATTGTTAATATATTAACGTGTACACGTAGTAGATATAAGATCAATTATTATTTTCTTGTTTAGGAAGATATTTTTAGTTTTTTTTTTCTCTCATTATATTTTAAAGAGTTAATTTTCTGTTTTTCAATTTAATTAATTTGTGAAACCGCGTGGAATTC
Source organism: Protaetia brevitarsis (assembly GCA_004143645.1). NCBI lineage: Eukaryota > Metazoa > Arthropoda > Insecta > Coleoptera > Scarabaeidae > Protaetia > Protaetia brevitarsis. The sequence goes on from RXPK01001192.1 coordinate 104,865, forward strand.
AAAGGTTGTGTATTTTGCATAATCTTCCTGAACAAACAAATCTTTTGCTTTGCGTAGGAAATAGCATTGTCCTATTTTAATTTAGAGTCAAGTGCAGTTTTTATTTTAGGCCAGAACCTTCAGGTCAAGGTTTTTTTCTGCACAAATTTGTAATTTAACCCATTTTGAAAAATAAATTCGATTGTTAATTAGCGTCATTGGGTTGAAAATTCTGTGCTTTTAATTTATATTAAATATAAGCCTTTACATTTTTTCGGGTATTTCAGAGAGTCTAAATTCTTCCACTCACAATTTACTGTTCGTGGTTAAATTCAAGTTTTAATTCGCGAGAGTAACTCTGAGTTTAATAGTTCTTTTGCGTTCATTTAAATTATTTCCGTTGAGCTAACTAAATTTATTTTCTTTTTCATTTTAAAATCAGTTTTGCATTTTTCATTAACTTTCCATCAGTACGCAGCAGTATGTTTAAAGCCATCTATCGAAGTGGGATTGTATTATTGTATATCATTAAAACTATAAAAAATAGGTGTCTGTAAGAACAGGCAGATTTAATTATAAAGTTTATTTATTTAATTATAATAATAAAACCATAAAAACACAATAATATATTATTTTTTAATTTGCTTAATAAGTAACAATATTGGACTATCATATTTTAAGGAAATGTGTTATCATTTATATTTTATACGCAGAACTCTGTATAACTTCACATTTGACGATAAAAATAAGATTTTTCCAAACAAATTTGGTGTCTTTTAGCAATAATTCAGACCACAAAGATGTATGAAATATTCATTTATAATATGTACTACCCTACTAACTATCTAACTCTTTAGAAGCCTTACCCAAAAATTCACACCATTTCATTGAATCATAATGTTTCACGTCGCGGCAAATTTAACCCTTTAGCTGATGCCCTTACTTCCGCACGCGACTGGTACTCGTCACGTAAGTTGGACATTCAACAGAACATGCCCGCTTTATCTACCCTACCGTATTCGCAATTCGAATAATTAATCCTCCAAATTGTACATAAATAAGATTTTGAATTACCGTGGCCCGTAATTAATTCTACCGCCTGATACGACAAATTAACTCTAATTTTGTTAGCATTACACAGGTGTTCAACAAATCTTAATGATTATTGCGCCAGATACGAAGCTTCGGATAGCAGATTCGATTCTCAGGTTTCGAATAGTGCATCCGAATCCAAAATTTTGAATAGCAGATTCGGATACATAATTATCTCGATCGATTATTGTAAATAGTATCTATCAACAACATTTATGTTGTTAATTGTCCATTCTATTAGTATTGGTAAAACTACAAAAAAAGAGACAACCAGACATACGCGCTATAAGTTCACTCTTAACGCTGCTAAGTCAGTATTTCCAGATCTTTCAAAGACGTTGTATAAAAAATCACATTACATTTTAACTGTTTTAATGAATAAGAACTCACAAACATATTTCAAATATACGGATATCTCACGCTTACGGACAAACAATCTTCGGACAACAATCTGGGTATGGTTTGGACAAATCTTCTACAAGTTGGCATTCAGGAGGTCCCGCAACAGTACCGCATCTGCATAAAAAAAGAAACAGTTGCTCCGCCAAAGTTTCAGAATTTTTGTCGCGTATTACTTACGACGTCATCCCTATATATCCCTCACTGCTACAAGTAGCTTTGCTACAGAAATTCGGGATATAATTAGATCGACTTTCTCCTGCTCTCATTAAACCCAACTTAGGCGAGGAAGATTTACAAGAAAATCCTTGTGCCCTTTCCGCATCTGTAAAAGAATCGAGTAAATAGCATAGACTCGTTTTTATTTTTTTCTTTATTCCTTTTTAATCCAGTAGGCCTTTGGAGGAAAAGATTCAAAAACCGGAAATTCAAAAAAAAAATATGAAACTTTGGAAACAAGATCACATGTAGCTATGTACTAGACATTTTTTTTCTTAATATATAAATTGAATACATTTTAATGAAAAAAACCCTGGTCTAAAAGGCAGTTATAGGAAATTCAAACGCATTCCTGTTTTGGCAAAAACATTACGTGAAAAGATGCTATTTCATGAAAATACGTTAGTTGAAACATTTTAGTACTCGGTTATAACAGTTATCAGTTGATAAATGCGGTTTTTTTCTTTCAAGATTTCGACTATTTTGTGTGGTGACATAACCTGAAAATCGCATCTTTTTTTTAAGAAACAAGTGTAAAAGACAAACTCTACGCCGAAAAATAAACACACAATCGTCATTCTGGAGCTATTCTACACCAATACAGCTCAAAATTACGAACTTCAGAGAACTCGGGCTATTCTTCATATTACCCAGAAAAAATAGCATATTCCATCTGAAAATGTTGACTTTTCTGAATTTTTCGAAACTAATGATTAGATTAGATTAGATCTTTATTCAGTAAAATACAAAATTGTGTTTGAATATGTCATTAAATATTTTTACAAACGCTTAAACTATGTAATCATGCTAAAGTAATAGTGCAATACTAATCCACATATACAGGGTGTATCCGATATAGAGGTAAATATAATAATATGTAGCAGCTGTAATCATTGACGATCAAAAAGTCTTAATGCACAGGGGGTCTATCTGTAAGCATTAACGAGAAAAAAATATTTTGTAAACGCCGTGGGCTAGAGCCGCACCTGTGCCCAACCTAAATTCTGTCCCGAGTATACCCCCACATACCACTATCATTCAGCCATTACCGCTGTTAGGTTTTGTGTGGATCGCCGCTTGGAGTGCAAGCCACTTCGAACATTTTATTTAAATTCTTCCCGTCTCGAAAAAACGATCCTTCTCAGGGCCACCATGATTTCATATAAAGAAAATCGGAGCTTGATGCATCGGCAAAAGCGCGGGAATGTATAGATTCATTTTCGCGCCACATCATAGTAAAAAGGCGTGTTTGCAAATTTTCTGTATCTACATTTATTTCTGTGTAATTCGATTCAATTCATTTTGCGTTATATGATTAAATAAATCCAAAAGAAATAACTCAGATTCATGTGGTACCGTTTATTAACAACTAACTCTTGATTCGACAAAGCAAAAGAAAAATATTTACGTTTTTTGTAACTACTGAAGTCGCATATCCGGTGAAACTCGAACGTCTTAACAGGATATTAAAAATAATACTTTGTAGAATGCTCTTAACAAAAAAGGAATGTTTATTTTATAAAAAGAAGAAATTTAAAATGCCTCAGTTTTGCTATTTTTACAAGGGCACACTTGGCCTTTATTTATTCAGAATGACGTTAAATGAATTTACGGCATACCATTAAGAATAATACTGAATGAGTGCAATATATTTGTACATAATACCACGTTCAGCGGGTGCTTAACATGATGTTTCCTTGCATCAGGCCCGGACTAAAGAATTTTTGGCTCTAAATTTTACTTTTTTTTATTTTTTAATGATGAAATCCGGTTTCGGCGGGTTTGTGCTTTATATGTCGTGTAGTTAACACCCAAGCAAGATTTACTTTTTTATTAGATACACCCTGTATGAAATAAACCCTAGTGACTGTGTGAGAAAAGAATTAAATCAATCAATCATATTCAAATTGAATAATCGTTAAATTTAATATTATCAAATTAATATATTGCCAATGACGGATAGAAATGGTAATAACGGTTAAAACTGATAGTTGAAAAATTCCTGCATATTATAGAAGTCATTAGTGGTAAGTATATTTTTTAGTTCTCTTTTTAGTTTTGTTACTGGTAAATCTTTTATGTTTGAAGGTAAGTGATTAAGAATTTTTATTATTTGAGTAATTGCACTTTTCTTTACAATACTTTTTGTAGTTTGCAACGGGACAAAATGTAAATTTTTTATTCCACGGGTTTCATATGAGTGTTGGAGTTGTCTCTCTTCAAAAAAATGAGTAATTTTCTTTCAAAAATACTACACACTCTATCACGTACAACGATGTAAGCGTGAGTAAACCTGTATTTTTGAACACTTCCCTAAAAGAATCAGTTTTTTTTTTTAGTCCGAAAATGCTTCGCACACAAGACTTCTGACCATAACGTAATCGAGGTTCGATATAAGCATGGTTGCCGCCAGGCTAGCTTGTTCATTGGCTGTATTTGCTAATATGCGCAATGCATAATTGAACGAAGATGTTTTAGAAACCAAATACTCGATGTGTCGCTTCCAGTTCAGCTGTCCATCCATCCATAGTCCAAGAAATTTTGCGCTGTCCTCGCTGACTAAATTGTGAGTGCCGTAGCCAACTCTAATTGGCCTCCTCCTTATAGTAGTTGAAGTGAAGAAGATGAGTTTTCTCGATATTTAATGTTAAATTATTTAGCACAAACCTCGGTGTTTAAAGTTCTCAATGTCTCTGTGATATTGAAGTTAATCGTCGTTTTAGTTGTTCTTATAATTACTGATGTATCATCAGCAAATAAAATTGTCTTTGATGGTATAAGCTTCGGTAAGTCGTTCACATATGTCAAGAACAAAAGAGGACCCAACACTGACCCTTGCGGGAACTCCTTTTTCCAAAGTCATCCAATCGGATTGGTTTTCGTTGTGATTACCCGTAACGGTCTGCCTTCTCTTGGTCAGGTGTACGATACAATTAATTGTAAGGCGTGTCCTCTAACACCCAATGTTTTAACAACATTCATGCACGCCCTGTATGATATATAATAATTTTTATATACCATCTTGATGCATTTACCTTCAGTCCATAATATTCAGTATGCAAAATGGACTGAAGAAAACTGGAAGCGCATACTTATGAGATATTAATGTTTTTGTTAGGAGTTGCAAATGTCACTTTTCTGCAAAGAATCGAAATATCTCGAAAACAAATAAATTTGGGTATACATAAACTTTACCTAGAATTTTAAGGTTAATTCAAAAATATAAAAATATACAGGGTGTTGCATTCAAAATGAGAAAATTTATGTCACAGCCTGTATAACCGAGAGACTTGTGCATGTTTTGCTCGATTAGGCAAAAGCCGCATTTGTCTACACCAACATTTTCAAATTTTCTGGTGAATTGTTTCACATATAGATCGCTGACGTTCGTCGTGTGACACCCTGTATTTACAATAATAAATAATATTTATTTTCCTTCATAAACCTACATGTGTAAGAATTCGAAATTCCATCCTGTATAATGCAAATATTTAAATTCATTTTATTAATACGTAGTTGATAGGTACCGTGGCTTTTGCTGAAGTAGCGTCTTCTTAACAGGAAATAATAGTCTATTTTCATTTAAAGACTCGCGTAATTAAAATAACGTGGTATTACTTTGTATGTTATCTGCTTCTTTGTTTATTGTATGTTACAAATGCTATTCAGCAGTTCCCACGTTCCTCTCAAGTAGGGCGTTTGAAGATCAGAAAAATAACGCCTTCAGTCATACTTGCGCCCTCCTGTAAAGAGAGGCCGAACTAGTTATCGGTGCGAAATGACGTCACAACTAAAGTTTATAAAAGTTCTTGCATTGCTGATTTAATTCAATTAGTCCGCGGTCCTTCAATTTAGCTTCAGCAATAAGCACGCGTCTCTAATTTCGTTCGGGCGTTTCTATACCTTAAAATTAAAACCTCTCATCTTAGTTTTTGCAAACAAAATACGCTTAAAATTCGAGAACAGGAAGCAAAAGCTTTCCTCGAGAGGTGTTTTGTTTTGTGATAAAAATTCATAAAAATTTCCCCTTTCTTTGGCTTTAAAAAATTGTGTTGTGTAAAGTTTTGTGCCTTAAAAATTTGGATTACGAGAAGAACTAATTACCCACATCGGCCGGTAAGATGCTCAAAATTCCTGCTTAAAACTAACCAAAGCAATACGTAAAAAACCGCAACTCGTTCGCTCTCTCTCTCTCTCTCCTTAATAAATAAATAATTTGTAAGTAAGAATTACTAGATTCCAAGTTAATCAACATTGTTAAGAAAGCCTAAAAATTCATCTAAATAGTTGTGTTTTGTTTTGTCTTTTGCTTGTTATTTTACTAAATTCGTAGATTGTTAGCTTAGCTTAATTGTCACAAAATTTATTCAATATATTAGTGTAAAAGCAACCAGTCTCTTATTTCGCCTTACCAAACTTGAAAGAAGTTATTTGGTACCCATAGAAAGGGGTTGGAGAGGAAGTTATCATCGGTAAAGAGAAAGCCGACGAGGTGGGTAAATCAGCAATCTTTAGGCTAACTAACGGCCCTGCTTCGACTGGCGGAGGAAAACACCGTTGGGAAACAACTTTGGCTAACATTACTAAAACCATTCGCTACCGAACAAAAAGTTTGTTTCTCAGCAGTGGCTCGCCGGTCAAAAGAGCAGGAGGGGTTGTCTGCGAGACGGAATTTGGCTTGTCTTATTTGAATTTGGGCTGGCCATCCCCAAAAGTTTCCAGACAAGAAAACCTGTTCCGTTACACATGAAAGCACATATAAAGAAACGTCACAGAAAAAATATTGTTTGATTTACAGGAGCCAATTTACGTCAATTTAAATTATATGAGAAAGTCCTTAGTGGACTCAACTATAGTGATATCACTAACTAATTAACTAAAAAAAAAGGCCTGCATTTTTTTGTATTTTTTTAAATAAGTAATGATTCAAAAATTAGATTTAAGAAAAAATTCTGATATTGAATTGATTTGTTGTTATTAATTTTGCAATATTTTATGAAATTCTTGTTAATAAGATACTTTTTTAAATATTATTTTGAGTGTTGAGAACTCGCTAGGAGACGTGCTTCGATCAATCTTAAAGTCATAGCTATATGTAATGCGCAAGCTGAGTGTAATTTATAAATTTCCAATGCAAAAAGCCTATCGACACACCATAGACCGTCTTAGAAAAAAACAAACATCTGGTTTAAATGCTTACGCTTCCAATCTCTTACTCATCGATAAATGAGGCATATGCGCTATTTGGAATAAAATTACCTTTAACTACGAGTGACACAGCTACAGTTAAAATTATTTATGAGTAAATTTTCCAATATTTACCTGTAAATAGTTTTATCTTTGTTTAAATGTTATTCGAATAATGACTACTGGTTGCATAAACATGTATTATGTATGATTGCAGATTTACAGATAACCTTGTAGGCCCTGCAGATATGCATAGAATGCGACCATTACTCTAAATTATTCACCTGAAACATGCGTCGGTTCCATCCATACGGCACAGTAAGCACCCACGAAACACAATGTAAATATTAGAAGAGATTGATTCATCTTAAAACGGTATGTAGTGCTATGTTTAATTGTATAGCTATATAATGGCAAATAAAAAGACTGTATGTGATTTATATATACAAATGTTTACGTAAACAAATTATAATTATGTAAGTAAAAAAAGAGATAAGAATTATTGGAAATTATTCGGAAGACGCGATAACCAACTGCCTATTTTAAACATATATACAGTCACGCAAGCTAAAACTCATGCAGTTATAATTTTTTCCGAGCAGCGAGGAAAGTGTCCACTTTCATTTGAGGGAGAAGAGTTGTACTTTTCCTCCCTAGGGAGGAAAGTGGTACTTTTTCTCCCTAGTGCGATAAGTTGTACTTTACCTCCCTAGGGAGGAAAAGTAAGTGGCATTGACATGATGAAACTGTACATCTTATAATATGTGACATTATTGATAGATGACATTAGTACATTCGGCTCAGTCTGAACCCATTTATGAGATAATTGTTAAATTATTAGGTTTTAAATTTCAATTCAACTATTATTAAACACTTTTAAAACAACACTAACTTGACAGTCCTCAAAAAATATTTGTCAGATTAAGCCTACTATCTATCATGGCACTCACATGTATGTCTTTATTATTTTTAGACATTTACTTAAATTGAACTGGCTGGGATAGTATTCAAACCACGTGAGGAAAGTGCTACTGCACGGCTTGGGCAATTACTATATATTACTATACTACTACACTATACTATATAGTGTTACTTGAAGACCTTCCTTGGACGTACGACAAACAATGTAGTTCCAACAGGTCAGTTTGTCCAACACATTATTCAAAACTAGCACGAGAAGTATTAGATCAAGCCTACAATCGTCGATGGATAGGAAGAGGCGGTACAGCGCAATCTGTTACGAATCGAAAAAAAAGTTTCAAACAAAACTACATACTTGATGGCGTAGAATCCGAATCTATAATACAAAATGGGGGTTCCCATTTAAGATTTCAAAGTTGTCCCCCCTCCCACTCTGGGGGGGGGGTGAGGTGGAAGATGGAGGAGTTCGGCACCATTCAGTGAGCCCCTACATTATAACAAATCTTATTAACATCTTTTTTTGATTTGATGCAGTGTTTTAGAGATATTCCGTTGTCTCAAGATAAAAAAAACTCACCTGTATAAGAGAATATAAATATATATATAATGACTAATCAAGATGGCAACTACTGGAAACGTTGACAAGAAACAAATTGCAAGAAAAGTTAGACGAAAGGGGGTTTTCGGAAAGGCAAATCCACCATAGATGCCGTGGAAACAGTTATCGAAAATAGCGAAAGAATACCAAACCAGGTGGTGCACCTTAATCACTATTTTAATGCGGCCAGACATCATTTAATTGTTAAGAAGCTACGAGAGCAAAACATTTCGGACTCTCTTATCAATTTGATAATAAGCTACTTGATCAATAGGAAGATAATGCTTGATAAGGCAGAGGCAATGAAGATCGGTCAGGGAGTCCCGCAGGGGTCGGTACTTGGACCGGCTCTTTGGAATATATTATATAATGACATTCTGTCGTTCGAACTTCCTGGTAATGCAGTAAGCATTGTTTACGCTGATGATCTAGCCTTGATAGTGGGCGCTGACGATGAGAACGTATTGATAGTGAATACAAACGAGTCTTTCACAAGTGTTAGTGAGTGGATCAGGAGGCACCAGCTGACCCTGGCACCCGAAAAAACGGAAGCAGTGATAATGAAAGGCACTCGCAGAAGAGAACATGTTTCCTTCCAACTTGAGGGGGTAGAACGTTGAGGTATCTGGGTATTACCATGGACGACAGGATGAAATTCAACCAGTACGTTGGAGCAATCACCATCAAGATGGAAGACAGGCTTGCGAAACTAACAAGATTGATGCCTAACCTAGGAGGACCAGGTAGCCTGAAGCGCGCCATAATGTGCAGTGCCATCAATAACCTCATTTTATACGGAGCCCCTGTATGAGGGGAGATCATTGAAATTAAAAAATACAACGGACAGCTACGAAAGGCTTCAGAGGGACATGCTCCCACGTGTGGCGTCCGCATTTTAGAACAGTGTCTGGAAAAGCCCTCCAAGTGATTACGGGTACGTTGCCGATCGACCTTCAAGTCCAGAAAAGAACTTATCTACACCAATATAGAAGCGCGGATATGGAAGTGGTTAAGTCTCAGGCTAGAAGCAACATCGTTGATACCTGGCAGCAGAGATGAGAGACCGAGCACGTGGTTGGCCAGTGGATGTAAAGACTAATAAGTGACGTTAGAGTCTGGATTGGCTGCGAGCATAGACCAGTGTTGGGCAAAATAGGAGAAGTGAATAAATTCCTACAGCGACTAGATACACTCGTGTTTATTCGCGCCTTGAGTGGGGAGCAGTATTAACTAGTGATTTACTGAGAGCCGACAACACACGAGTATGTCTAATCGCTGTAGAAATTTATTCACTTCCCCTAACTTGCCCAACACTGGCATAGACATCTAAATTATCATCTAATCTAACCCAGGTCATAAGCGGACACGGTATCTTCAGAGCTTATGCTATGAGATTCAAGAAGGATGACACTGATGCATGCGTCTTTTGTGGGTAAATTGACACCGTGGAGTATACCATTTTTGCGTGCCATTTACTCGTAGGGATCTGGTGGAAGAACAGAAGCGCGGTTTATATTGCTCTTCTGAACCAATTCCTTAAGGTTCCAATAACGTTAATTACTCATGCAATTGTTTAATTTACTGTTACATAAATGTATTATGTAAAAGTTATTGGAATAAACTCAATATTATTATTATTATTATTAAAAGCGAGAGTAAATTTTAAAAAAATAAGATAGAACATACTTTAGCACTAAACTTATTAATTTTCAAGATATCTTTGATTTTCTAAAAAATATGTCGCTTGCACTGTTTGAGAAAAGTGATTGTGGTTTAATTACCACTTAGAATAAGTGAATCAAATGTTAAATATCTTAGTACGACGCCTCTTATACCTGCAGGTGTATTTATAGTGTATTTTGATATACTGGGTATTCGTCACTAAAGCGCAAATTCAGTCTACTTCAAATGAGTATATCTTACTTTTTATTTTAAATAGAATACCCTACATCATTGAATTCCTATTTACAAGTGCTTTGATTTTTATTAAGCATACTCTACGTTTATCTATTTTACTTTTCGACTTATTATAGTTTTAATCAGTTTGCCATTATTGCAATCATGTGATAGTAGGCGATGATTGTAAAAATGAAAGTATTTCCAGATCTCTGAGGCACTGTATAAAAAATTACATAAAATTTTAATTGTTTTAATGAATATTCACAAACCATAATTACATAGTTCAAATATATGTCTCTCGTTTACGGACAAACAATCGTCCGACAACAATATGGGTATGGTTGGATAATCTCCTACAAGTTCGCATTCAAGAGGCCCTCCAAAACATCACCGCATCTGTATTAAAAAAAAAATAGCGGCTAGGTGAAAATCTCATTTGTCGTTGCATATTACTTACGACCAATCTTCTACTGTTCCATCACTGCTACAAGTAGCTTCGTTACATAAATTTGGTATATAATTATTTCGAATTTCTCCTGCTCTCATTAAACCCAACTCAGGCGAGGAAGATTTACAAGAAAAACTTTGTGCCCTTTCCGCATCTGTAAAAAAGAAATAAGTAAACAGCTTTGGGGCGTTTTTAATTTTTTGTTTATTTATTTTTTTAATCCGATAGGTTTCTACAGCTGAGTCAAAACTGCTTTCGATTCAGATAAAGTACCTTAAAGTACCCCCCCTCCCCTCTCCCTAAGAAAGTGATATATTCACTTGGAAAATGTGCTAGTATATGACTATCGACTGTACTTTGTATCAGAAACATCTCTCTTCAGTGTCCAGCAATTGTCTGCCAACAGACCAGAGCTTGGTTTAGCTTAGTATCTCTTCTCCATGACTAGAATGTCCTGGTGAAATCTTTCACCACACTCGTCATTGAATCCTCCAAGATTTTTAAACTTATGTTACAACCCATGGCTTTATATGAAGCCAGCAGATTGTTAATAATCTCTACGTAGTTTTCGGCCTTACGATTTCCCAGTGGCCATACTAAGGGGCACAAGGACACGTCCCCACCCAACCACCAAGATAAACATAGAAAGAAATGTGTTTATTTTAATTGAGAGTAGCGTGCTGTTTTGCCGGAAGACTATTTTCTTTTTAAGTACATGCCTTTCGACGAAAAGTAACCGTAATTAAATGAAATGCACCTTAGTTTTGATATATAGTTTTCTATAACTTCTATTCAAGTAAGACAATACACATTACATATTATATTGTAATTATTATGTACATATTTAACAACATATTTTAGTTTCTTTTAAGAACGTTAACATATTAGTGAATTATAAACAGTTAAATAATATAATAGTTAAATAAAAAAAGCCGGACGTCTTGGTTTATTTGCGTGGACACGCATGTATACATTGATTTAAAACTTATGTCTTTTAACGGTAAATACAAGCACCCGTATTCAAACTGAGTGCTGTTTACGCGGGAGTATTTTAGTTTTATTCATGTTTCCACGTGCAAGTCTCAGATACACAAACAATAATGAATAAAAGTGAATATTTTTCGCGCGAGGTTAAAGAAATTTCAGAGATAATTGGAATCTTTTCAGTTAATGCTGATTTACTTATAAGCCAAGGAACTTTATAGTAGTATATAATGTTTGAAGATTTTAAAGCTGTTATACACGTGAAAAAACGATCTTGTTGTTTTCGACCATTTTTCATGCATTTGGTTACAGTTACTAAATTATTACTTGATTTAGGAATATTAAAAATATTTCTGTATTCAATCAAACTAATAATTTGGTTAGTATATTTATTTGAAGCTAGCGCAGTATTCATTAATTTAAGTAAATATTTACATAGAAGTAAAAATAAATATCGCATTTTATTTTCGTATAGCAGTTTTCTCCCCATATAGTACAGCAAATGAACAGATATACTTATGTGTAGTAAGGACATTGTCGCATAAATGGCGCATCTCCTATTTCATTCCAGTAACAAATAATATTTCGCACAAAATACGCTAGAAACTAGGATCGTAACATACTAATCTGGTATATTTACTAGAACAACATCTGATAAGAGTCATCGTCATTGAAAGAACGATTTCTTTAACGGCACACTAGAGTGCTAGGATGGTCACTGCGACCAACTCTCTCAATACTACTAGGATCTACAACATTCTAACGGCAAATCCTTTCTTAGTGCATGGGTTTTTGGAGATAATTCATTTTCATTTCTATTGAAAATGATCACGGCATTTTGTTGTGTTTACGTTTAAGTCTAAAATGAATAAATGTTATAAGAAAAGGAAAAACCTCTTGAATCAACTATCAATATCTTTCACTTAAAAGAATAAACTGTTTCAACTAAAAAATATCTTATTTCCGAAGAAATGAGTGAATTTAAAATTATATTCCTTTTCAAAGAAACACCAAATCATGTTGGCCTTATAGAAAACGCAAAAACTTTTGGTTTAATGCAATTCCTTTTAAATGAAAAGGATATTTCTCTCAGTGTATGCATGCATATTTTAGGTGGATAAGCAAATATCCTTGAACATAAGAACTAAGGGTAATTGAGAAATCTGAAACATAAATGAGTTGAGCATGCAAAAGTTTATGCGATCAGGCATTTTTTGGCTTGGGACAAAAATCTTGTTAACCAGTGTAATAAAAAAGAAACTTTATTATAAATTATTTACAGTGTTTCATAACCAACACACGGTGATCTTAGGTCAAAGTGTTATATTTTATCATAAATTATCTGCTGAAGCATTGTTTCTAATAAACATTGTAGTATAAACAAGTGAGTTGTATATGGATCATTACCGATTTTATTTAAAAAATGCTTTCTCACATCAAAGACCACTAAAAGCAATACGCAATGCACTTTAATATAATTTTAATGTTAGAAAGAACAGAACAATATGTTGTTTTAACGCACATTGATTCAAACACAAAATGTCAGTTGCTCCAACAATTTTTCGATTTCTTTTATAATTTTTATGTCCCAGCAACAATAAAATTTTAGCGCAAATTTAAATTGATTTTGCAACCGTTTTTTTTTTTTTAATTACTGAGTGTATATTTGGTTTAACTAAAATAAAATAACGAGAAACGTATTATTAAATGAACGCATGCATTTGTCTGAGTGTAGTTGAAATGAAAACAGTTTTGACTCAGCTGAAAAAGTCTACCGAATTCGAAAAATCTAAAGCAAACACTAAATTAGTTTCCGTCCAAACAAGGTGTGGTAATATTCTCAAATATTTAAATTTCGATTCAAATATTTTCGTCCATTATACCTATTGTCAACTCCATCCGTGGATATAGTAAATGTTATTTAGCCCTAGTATACAGAAAATGATATCTGCGCAAACTTTAAATAGTGCTTTTAAAGCAATAAAAAAATTGTCCATCAGCCTTTGATCATCTTTCGATATTAATCCTATAAGATGGTATGTAGTTAAAACAGTTTTCTCGTTTGCTAGCTTCCTGAGCAGACCTTTTCCGGTCATGCATTTCTCCATAAGATTTTCGAAGCACTTTTGCTATTTAGCTCAATTGCTAATCAATGTATATACTGCTGTGTTTCATAAGAGGAAGGCTACCAACCATATTGAAATGCAATTACTATTTTATGAACACACTGTTTGTAAGTCCAGTATAATTTGGATTAATTCACACTAGTAGTCATGAAGTTGAATATAATTTATCGTCTGCAACTGTACGATAGCCTGGTATCCTAGGTATCTATTTTAATTGAATGGGGAGTGACTCAATGTGATTCGTATAAAGCAAATGTATGAAATCCTTGGTTACGTGTTGATAGTTGAGAAAAAGTCTTAAAAAAAGCTGTGTCATTCTCATCAGATATAAATGAATTAAACCATATTGCGGGGGTATATTTGGTATCGAAGGGGATAAATTCACAAATTTGGTGTTTACTGGGTACTTTCTGGGTACTTGTTCTACATGGGAGTGTGCATGTGTTTGCTGTTCCGAGTCTAATCATACAGCCTGAATGTAACGAAGGAGGTGAATATACGAGCGAACCTGGATTGTCACTACAAGGGAATCACATTCGGAGGACTCTGGCGGCTGTATGAACCGATAACGAGCTATCTGGTCAAAATATTGTTTAAATTATTATTATTTCGTAAGAGACTTAAATTCTGAGCTTTTATAAGTTGGCAAACGTGGTTGGTGGTTTTCTATTCTCTTATAATAGCGCGGAATATTTTAAAAGTTCCTTTTTGAATTAAAGTATCTAAATTATACTGGATAATTGATAATACTAGTTTGAATTTCCAAATAACTATACTCACCTTGAGTAAGAGTTCTCATGCTATTTATATGTCTTTGATATAAACTTAATAATAAATTATACATCTTATTAATGGTTGCATTGTTTTATTAAAGAAAGTTATTTATTTATTTTTCTTTTGCTCGTAAAAAGCATATAGCCGGGAAATCACAATAATACCTTACCTGAAACATGCGTCATTTCAATTGATACTTCACAATAAGCACCCACTAAACACAATGTGAATATTAAAAGAGATTGATTCATCTTAAAACGCGTGTAAAAAGTGCTATGCTTAATTGTATAGCTATAATGCCAAATATAAAGACTGTATGTGATTTATGCATGCAAATACTTACGTAAATAAATTATAATTATGTAAGTTAGAGCACAGATAACTGAGATAACAGTTCTTGGAAATTATTCTGAAGACGCGATAACCAACTGCCAACAAAAAAGTAAAACTCGTACAGTTATAATTTTTTAATCTATAAGCTCTGCAAAACTAAAATTTTTATGGCTAATAAACAACCCCTATTTCATAAGCTGCGTGCAAGAAAATTCGGATACATTTCCGCATGTAAAACTAATGCTATAAACTAGAGTCGAAATGTATCGAAACGAAGGGCACTACGTGGAGGGAACTACAGCGAAAAAGATATTCTTTCTCACAAATAAACAGATATCTTTGAACATCTTATTTGAATTAAATATGTTTATTATTAAATATATAAATTGTTATGGAATATATGGTAAATTATACTAACAATAAATGTAATTATTAATTTGTGTACATACCAACCTGTTTGTAAATTCAGTATATATTGGGTGTTAATTAATTTGCATCGTAGTCGTGGTAATTAGGTATGTATGTTCATCGTACGGTAACTGTATGATATTAGCTTAGTCCCCCCGAATTTAATTATCTAAAATATATTGGGTAGTATCTGATTGTTGATTTAAATATTGAAAATAAGTGTACTCACCTTAAGTAAGAGTCCTGTGTGTTCTTTAAATGTTTTCGATATATTATTATACAATAAATTGTGTATGTTACCAATATTTACACTGGCTTTATTAATATAGAAGCAGGCAATACATTAAACGATTAAAATTAAACTATAAATTCAATAGGTATTCGACGAAGTAAAAGTCTTGTACTATAGAAGCTGTTGATTTACAAGGCACATCGCGTGCAGCCTCCTCGACTACCTAGTTACTACTGGTAAATATTACTACTGCTACTACTAGGCATTTTCTTCGATATTTCATTACGTCATGGTAAGCCGTTCTTGGAATCACGTTCATACGCAGTCTGATTGCCCTTTTTTGCGAGCCATCTAGCGGGACTGATAATCTATTAACTATCCTAGAAGATCAATGACTGCATGGCCAGTTTTTATAGTCTAGCCTCGAAGACTAGTGCTGTAAATCGAAACCAGGTTTATGTGAAACCGGTTTTGGATGTGGCGATTAATTGCCTTCAAAACAAAAACCATAACTGGTGTTGAAGACTGATTTTTAAAATCAGTTTTCAAAACCACTTTTTAAAACGGCGCCGCGTTTGAAAATCGGTTTTTAAAATCTGTTTTGAAACGGTTGCAATTTTGTTTTCATTCATTCATATATCTTATTTTGATCTTCTAATGATGTTCAAGCCAGTATTAAAAAACTTAGAGCTGATATGACCATGGGTCATGATAATATACCTGCATTTCTGATACGGGACTGCGCAGTTATTTTTTCTGAACCACTCTCTATCTTTAATTTAGCAATACGTACCGGTGTGTTCCCTGATTTGTGGAAAATAGCCAGAGTGACCCCTGTTTTTAAGAAGGGAGACAAATCTGATATGCACAATTATAGGCCAGTTAACATTTTATCGAACTTTGCAAAAATTTTTGAATGTGTTTTATACAATCAGATGTCTTTCATGATCAAACCATATTTGTCAATACACCAACATGGATTCATATCTGGAAGATCAACCACAACTAATTTAATTGAAGTGACACAGTTTGCTTCTGAAGCCCTGGATGATCGTCAACAGGTCGATGTTCTTTATACGGATTTTACAAAAGCGTTCGACACCATTAACCATGCTTTATTGATTGCAAAATTATCAAACTATGGCTTTACGCCTCAAGTTACGAATTTGATTGAGTCTTATTTATATAATCGTACATGCTATGTTTCTTATAACGGCTTTAACTCTGGTTCGTTCGTTGCTACAGCAGGTGTCCCGCAGGGATCCCATTTGGGACCCCTTTTATTCAATATTTACATAAATGATTTATTAACTTCACTTGACGGTAATTTTGCTGCCTATGCTGATGACTTAAAAATTTATACCAGGGTTTCATCTATATCTGACTGTGTTCTACTTCAAAACAAGTTAAACATCATATATCAGTGGTGTCATCAAAATCAGTTGCACCTTAATGTTGACAAATGCGCCATAGTGTCTTATGTAAAAAGTAACACTTTTATAACGTATCCTTACGGTATTAATGGGCTATCAATTCCTCGGCATTCCACCTACAAGGATCTAGGGGTTCTTTTTGATTCAGCGTTAACATTTAACAATCATATTAATGAAATTGCAAATTCTGCTTCCAAAAGTTTGGGATTTTTGATTCGTTCCTGTAGATTGTTTACAGAGCCCTACTGTTTTAAAAACTTTATTTAACTCTATTGTTAGGCCGAAGCTTGAATATGCCGCTCTGGTCTGGTATCCACACTACACCGTTCAGAAATTGGCAATTGAAAAAATCCAAAGGAGATTCCTTAAATATTTATCATTTAAAATTGATCATGTTTATCCACCACGTGGAGTGGATTATACTGATCTACTTAATAGACATAGTTTCTTTTCTTTGGAGAGCAGAAGGACAAGTGCTAGTGTTAGTTTTTTGGAAAGGTTGATTTGTAATGATGTTGATTGCCCTGCTGTACTTTCGCAGATTAATTTTGTCTTACCTACGCATAATACTCGTTGTTTTGATGTCGTTAAGATACCTTTTGCAAGGTCCAATATACTCAGGCGAGCACCACTTACACACATGGCAATTAACGGCAATAGATTGTCTCAGAATTTGTTTATTTAATGTTTCTGAACAATTCGTATTTTTTTTTACATTTACTAAATTAATTTAGGTTTAGTTTAAGTTATTATAGCACTATATATAGTACTTATTATATTATTTTGTCCTTTTATTGGCATGTTCTGTTGGACAAATATACGTATTATTATTATTATTATTATTATTATTATTATTATTATTATTGAGGGGTATAATTATAAACTCGTAAATTATTCACAGATCAAGCAGATACTTCTATGTAAAAGCAAACTACGAAAAAGAAGCAACCAGCCATACCATTATATATAAGTTCCTCCTAACGCTGCTAGTTCAGTATTTCAGACCTTTCATAATAATAATAATATATTTACGCCAACAGATGCAAATTCAAGAGGGACATATAAGAAAATGTACGATAACACACTATTAATAAAATTAACATAACGTAAAGTGGTATTTTAGGTTTACAGTGCAACTCATTACGTTATTAAGTATACTTTAATATAATTAAAACAAAACTACAAAATATAACTTGAAAAATGCATCAACAAGCCGTTCGCGCTCTCCACGCAGTGAACCAAGGCACCCCCTAAGAATATTATAATTAATATTATGAAAATCTCCAGCGGTTCTTATTATAAAACCCAGTAACTTATAGGCTGTATTCACTGCATTGTCGATGTGATTAGAAAAGGTAAGTTTTTCATCGAAGATCTCTGGTTTTCTTCCAAGATCTCTGGTAGATGACATTCTCAACAGTGAAACACGACCAATTTCGTAGGCCGAATGCCAGTAGTTCAAACGCCTTGTGTACGAGACGAAACAACATTTTGCAGGATTTAATTTTAATTTATTTTCAGCACACCATACGTGAATTTTATTCAGATTTCGCTGCAAGTACTCGATATCACACATTGAAGAGATGTTACTATAGATCTTCAGATCATCCGTATATGCTAGAACAGAGTAGTCCAACTCGGTTATCAAGTCGTTGATGTATAATACAAATAGTAAGGGACCGAGAATAGATCCTTGGAGTACTCCTGAAGTTGACACGAAATCGCATGTTGTAGTATATGTGATTTTTTTCTGTTAGTTATTTTTTCTCTTAGCAAAAGAGCTGTCAAATTCAATATGAGAAAGTTTTTTCGGAAATATGCCGTGGTCAATAACGTCGAACGCTCGGCTGAAATCTGTATACAGGGTATTCCAGATAACTGGTTCATTAAAAGTTTATGATGTTCCATTATTTACTTATATTTGAGATTTTGGCAACATTATCTGTTCGATTGGAACTACAAATGCAAAATATCTTAACCAAAATATCACTTCCGGTTGACCGGAAATGGATGTCAACTTTCTTATTTTAAATAGAATGATATAATTTTTTATTCATTTTTGGATTCTACAACTATAAATACGTCAGTTTTCATTAGCTATTCCTATAGCTACATGTTGCCGTTTTTGAGTTATTTAAGTTTTTCTTTTTTTTTAGTCATAATCATTGCATCATTGAGAAATTAATATCTCGGTTAATACTGCAAGTAGAGACTCCAAATTTGCTATGTTATGAATGTAGATATTACTCTAAGAACGGTTAAGTACACTTTACATTCTAACATACAGGGTGTTCAAAACTGAGGAACAAAGTGACATATTTTCAAATGTAGAAAACTCATTTCTTTTAAATAGAACACCCTATATTTTAATTCGAAATTAGGAAGTAAATATCATCCTCTATAACTTTATATCAGCATTCCCTATACCTATCTTTCATAGATTTTGAGATATGAACGAGTTTTTGTTAAACAGACTAAGTAGCCCTTTCTTTGCGTGTTTGTAGCTGGCTCTGAATGGGATTAATGTCAAATTCATTGACTAACCAAAAGTGTTTATGTATATCATTGTAATTACACTTTCGTACAACGCAATATTAATAGAAATGACTATTTGAACAGACATTCTTGTATGGTTATTCAAAAAATAATATATGA
Source organism: Protaetia brevitarsis (assembly GCA_004143645.1). Classification (NCBI taxonomy): domain Eukaryota; kingdom Metazoa; phylum Arthropoda; class Insecta; order Coleoptera; family Scarabaeidae; genus Protaetia; species Protaetia brevitarsis. The sequence goes on from RXPK01001192.1 coordinate 124,552, forward strand.
ATTTGACGTGAATAATGCGATTACAATGGAAGGATAAATGTTTATGTAAAACAGATTCATATACTTTAGCGAAAATAGAAATAATAGCTATCGGCCTCTAATTACTAATACTGGTACTGTCTCCTTTTTTAAAAAACTGTTGCCGTTGGATTGCGATCGTTTCATTTATGGATTTTATTTAAAAATTACTGTTTCATTAAATTAGGAATTAGACCCTGCAACGCCATCTAGCAGCTAAGTTTCATACTTCGTGCTCGTTCCAACGTATCTTTACCGTGATAGTCAAAAGTAATGTCTCATTTTTCGTTATTCATTTCCAAATTATTAATAATTCATTGTCCGTCAAAATAGCTTTTCATTATTCAATTATTAGTTCAAGTTTCGTTCATTAAAACCGTTTCTTTTGCGTGAATTACTCCGCAATGGTAGTTTGTCAGTGACTTGATTTGAGTAACGTTGCATTTTCCTGTTTCCGCCATCTCGCTAAGCAAGGGAGACGCAAAGGCTTCTTACATTAGACACGCGCTGTTAGGTTGCTCCGTTGAAATTTTATTAGTTACCACGTTTGTTGTGGGATATTGTCACGTGAGGAACCTCCAATATCGAGTGCATTTTCTGTTTTACCTAGGCCGCCAGGAGAAGTGTTTAATTGCATCGATATTTCCCTGAAAAGGGTTTTACAAGCAGTAGCGTCAATCCGGCGTTCATTTAGTTTAATGGGGTAGTCTTTAGGTCACTGGTAAGTTGACTTTTCTTTCGGTGGTTAACTTTATCAATTTTGGTAATCCGGTCCTGTCCTTAGGACCTATTTCGTTTTGATTTGAACCTAGTGGGTGAAAGAAGTACCTAATTTGGGAGATCAAATCCTGATCGTTGAATTAACCTGCGCCGCGTAGAGGGGAGCAAATTGGACCACGACTACGACACCAGCGTGACGCGCTAAACACCCTCCCGGACGCATACACCGACACCCATCAAAGTTACCAGCTAAGTTTTATACATATTTTATTTTTCTTTCTTTTGTTGCACGGAATTGAAAATTGAATTTATCTATAAAATCCTATCACGTGATAAAGACCTTCAAGTCAAAAACTACTAACCTAGATTAAGATTTGAATTTATATTTCTTAAATACCATCATATTAATAACTTCACTTATTGCACGATCATAATATATGTAATTTAGATTACTAGCTAAGCGTAGAGGTTAAGAGCGAACACCAATTGTGATCGTAACAGGTGTCAACCTATATGTTCAGATTTATATTTCATTGTATTTTATTATTGTGCTTTTTTTGTGCCAAATATACAGTGTCACCCAAAAATTTGTGTTTTGAAAAATTATTTCGATCCGATGAGACCTTCGAGTTTGAGAGCGAACGAACCCCATAACAAAACTGGATATATGCGAGCAATCTTCCAACACTCGGGGAATGTAGATGTACCCAATGACAAATTAAAAATTGTACATAGAGTTTTCTTTCAAAGGCATTGTATAAAAAGTCACATTACATTTTAACTGTTTTAATGAATAAGAACTCACAAACATATTTCAAATATACATATATCTCACGCTTACGGACAAACAATCTTCGGACAACAATCTGGGTATGGTTTGTACCATAATTCTACAAGTTGGCATTCAGGCGGTCCCGCAACAGTGTCACATCTGCATAAAAAAAAAAAACAGTTGCTCCGCGAAAGTTTCACAATTTTTGTCGCATATTAAGCCGCGTCCAGACCGACGGCCGAACTCCAACGCCAACGGCAAACGGGGGCGGAGCGTATGCTGTTGGAAAGGATTTGGGAGGATTTGGTCTTGCCGTCCACACCAAGATTCAAATGCGGGTTCGACAGCGTTGGACGCAGTTCGGTGCTAAACATGTCTAGCAGCGAAGATGACTTAATAATTGCGAGTGCGAGAACAATCGTTAATTCGTTATTAAGAAAAAAGAGAAAACGTCGGGCAAGTCGCTAGTGGATAGCAACACTTTTTAAAGAGAGAAGCAGGTACAGCGGAAGTCATCTAATCGCGGAATTTGAAATTAAGACGGTGGATATTTTCGAAATTTCTGCAGAATGACACCAGAACTATTTGATATTCTGCTTAATTTAGTAAAACCAACGATTTTGAGACATAATACAAATTATGAAACACAGCAACTCCAGAAAGATTTGCAGGAACACTGCATATTTTGAACACGGGAAACTCAAACGCAAGTTTCTCACATATATTATTATTATTATTATTATTATTTTTTTTTTTTTTTAAACGGGTGGTAACGCCTAAGCTATATGATTAGCTTATCAGGCCCCCTCAGCGCCAAATCTCCCTCCTAATCAACATTACGACCCCGGAAAAAACCGATTATCGTAATTGACCAGAGCGAGATTTGAACCCCGGACTCCGCACTGATAGCCAAGCGTGCAAGCCACTCGACTACCAGCCAGGCCAATTATAGTATTATTATTATATATTTATATATATATATATATTATTATTATATTCAAAATATCGAAATGGCCTATATTTTACATTGTTCCCGAAGTTTGTGTTGCCATAATTGAAATATTTCATGAATCCATTCTGGTGAATAGGTATATTATATAACTGATTAAAATATAACAAATAAATAAAGAGAAAAAAAATTGCTAACAACAACCGAAGCTACCTGTTGTTGTTTAATTATTAAAATACTAGTTTTCAATAAAGTTGATAAGAAATTTTAACGATATAAATTATCTGAACCCTTTTCATAATCATTCGCGTTGGCAAGAGGTCAACAGACTTTCTACTTTCCTTTTTATTCCACCTTCATCACGGCCGAATTCAATAGCAAATCTTTTTCTAAACATAGATTTTTTTCTTGATTACAGCTTTTATTGTGAGATCCTGCACAATACGGCATTCTCCCGATACCGCTCTTTTAAATATAAACATAATTCTTAAGTTTTGCTAAAAATATTACGCTACTAGTGTATCTGATTTTTCGTTCGCCCGTGCGCAACTGAATAAACACAAATCTCACTGCGTAGGCTTTCACGGCCGGTGTAACTATAACTAACAGCTTCTTGCGGGTTTCGCCGTGTGTCAAAACTTTCGCTCGACGTTTCGCTGTTCATACTGACAGCTTCTTCAGGATAACTCAACTGATTCTCCATGGTCCGACATTCTTCTTATATACGCCCCTGGTGCATTCAACCGTGTAGTTTCCGCTCCATTTACCGTGACGGTTCGTAGTAGGCTCTTCCACGTGTTGCAGATGGTACCCTTCTTCTCTGTTAACGGTTTTATTCTTCTCTATTTCTATGGCTTCCCTGATGAGTTTTTTTCCGTAGTTCTTGGTGGTAGTTATTACTTTTACATTCTTGAAATCCATTTTGTGTCCGGTGTCGTGGATGTGTCACAGTCAATGGAGCGGAAACTACACGGCTGGATGCACCGGGGGCGTATATAAGAAGAATGTCGGACCATGGAGAATCAGTTCAGTTATCCTGAAGAAGCTGTCAGTATGAACAGCGAGACGTCGAGCGAAAGTTTTGACACACGGCGAAACCCGCAAGAAGCTGTTAGTTATAAACACAAATCTCGTCCAGACCGAATCGAACGTCCTTTGATGTACCGACACGAGCGCGAAGGCTTTCCAACGCCAAGGACAGCGTTCGATGCCGTTTGGTTCCGTTCGATCGCTCCGTCCAGACCAAAGCAAATCCTTTCCAAATCTGAGCACATGTGCCTTGGCTAGGATTCGGCCGTCGGCGTCGGTCTGTACGCGGCTTTACTTACGACTCCATCCCTATATATCCATTACTGCTACAAGTAGCTCTCTTACAGGAATTCCGGATATAATTATTTCGAATTTCTCCTGCTCTCATTAAACCCAACTTAGGCGAGGAAGATTTACAAGAAAATCCTTGTGCCCTTTCCGCATCTGTAAAAAAATCGAGTAAATAGCATAGACTCGTTTTTATTTTTTCTTTATTTTTTTTTAATCCAGTAGGCCTTTGGAGGGAATGATTCCAAAACCGGAAATTCAGAAAAATTATTAAACTTTGGAAACCTGAAAATCACATATAGCTACGTATTTCCCCCTTATATATTTATCTGTAAATAGTTTTATCTTTGTTTAAATGTTGTTCGAATAACGACTACTGGTTGCATAAGCATGTATTATCTATGATTGCAGATTTACAGATAACCTCGTAGGCCCTGCAGATATGCATAGAATGCGACCATTACTCTAAATTGTTCACCTGAAACATGCGTCGGTTCCATCCATACGGCACAGTAAGCACCCACGAAACACAATGTAAATATTAGAAGAGATTGATTCATCTTAAAACGGTGTGTAGTGCTATGTTTAATTGTATAGCTATATAATGACAAATATAAGGACTGTATGTGATTTATATATACAAATGCTTACGTAAACAAATTGTAATTATGTAAGTAAGAACAGAGATAACAATTCTTGGAAATCATTCGGAAGACGCGATAGCGATAACCAACTGCCTATTTTAAACATGTAAATTGTATACAATCACACAAGGTAAAACTCATACAGTTATTTTTTCCGAGCAGGAAGGGGGGACTCATTTGAGGGAGTACAGTTGTACTTTTGCTCCCTAGGGAGGAAAGTTGTACTTTTCCTCCCTAAAGCGGAAAGTAAGTGACTGGCATGATGAAACTGTACATCTTATAATATGTTACATTATTGATAGATGACATTAGTAAACTCGGCCCAGTCTGAGCCCATTTACTTAACTTGACAGTTCTCAAAAAATATTTGTCAGATTAAGCCTACTATCTATCATGTCACTCGCAGGTATGTCTTTCTTATTTTTAGACATGCAGTTAAAATTGGACTGATTGAAAAAAAAAATAGTATTCAAACCACGCGAGGAAAGTGCTATTGCAGGCTTTTGGCAATTACAACGATAACTAACTAATACTACTAACTACTAACTAACCATGGCGAGAAAAGATATTCTTTCTCACAAATAAATAGATATCTTTGAAAACTATATTTGGATTAAATAATAAATTTAATATACAGGGTGTTTCATCAACAGGGAATTCCTCTATAACTCGTAAACAGTGACAAATAGGAAAAAAGTTTTTATAAATTGTAGGATTATAATTTTTCTATAACGCAAAATTATCGCGATTTGTACAGGGTGTTTCGTAACCTCGGTAGAGCCTTAGAGATGTTACTGTAAATGTAGATCTTCAGATCATCCGCATATGCTAGAACAGAGCAGTCCAACTCGGTTATCAAGTCGTTGATATATAATACAAATAGTAAGGGACCGAGATTAGATCCTTGAGGTACTCCTGAAGTGGATACGAAATCACATGAGTTATAGCCGTTGTAGCATACATGATTTTTTTCTGTTAGTTAGATATGAGGCCATTAACCGTAAAATAGAACTGTCAATTTCAATGTGAGAAAGTTTTTTCAGAAGTATGCCGTGGTCAATAACGTCGAACGCTCGGCTGAAATCTGTATATTTGACATCCACTTGGCCGCCCTTATCCAATGTTTCAGCAATCTTGTGAGTTATAGTGCAGAGATTTGTAGCCGTATATATTTTAGGTACAAAGCCGTGTTGGTAAGGTGAAATAATGCGATTACAATGGAAGGATAAATGTTTATGTAAAACAGATTCATATATACTTTAGCGAAAATAGAAATAATGGCTATCGGCCTCTAATTACTAATACTGGTACTGTCTCCTTTTTTAAAAACTGTTGCCGTTGGATTGCGATCGTTTCATTTATGGATTTTATTTAAAAATTATTGCTTCATTAAATTAGGAATTAGACCCTGCAACGCCATCTAGCAGCTAAGTTTCATATTTCGTGCTCGTTCCAACGCTTTACCATGATAGTCAAAAGTAATGTCTCATTTTTCGTTATTCATTTCCAAATTATTAATAATTCATTGTCCGTCAAAATACCTTTTCATTATTCAATTATTAGTTCAAGTTTCGTTCATTAAAACCGTTTCTTTTGCGTGAATTACTCCGCAATGGTAGTTTGTCAGTGACTTGGTTTGAGTAACGTTGCATTTTCCTGTTTCCGCCATCTCGCTAAGCAAAGGAGACGCAAAGGCTTCTTACATCAGACACGCGCTGTTAGGTTGCTCCGTTGAAATTTTATTAGTTACCACATTTGTTGGGATATTGTCACGTGAAGAACCTCCAATACCGAGTGCATTTTCTGTTTTACCTAGGCCGCCAGGAGAAGTGTTTAATTGCATCGATATTTCCCTGAAAAGGGTTTTACAAGCAGTAGCGTCAATCCGGCGTTCATTTAGTTTAATGGGGTCATCTTTAAGTCACTGGTAAGTTGACTTTTCTTTCGGTTGTTAACTTTTTCAGTTTTGGTAATCCGGTCCTGTCCTTAGGACCTATTTCATTTTGATTTGAACCTAGAGGGTGAAAGAAGTACCTAATTTGACCATAAGACCAAATCCTGATCGTAGTATTTACCTGCATCGCGTACAGGGAGCAAATTGGACCACGACTACGACACAGCGTGACGCGCTAAACACCCTCCGGACGCATACAACCGACACCATCAAAGTTACCAGCTAAGTGTTATACATATTTTATTTTCTTTCTTTTGTTGCACCGAATTAAAAATTGAATTTATCTATAAAATTCTATCACGTGATTATAACCTTCAAGCCAAAAATTACTAACCTAGATTAAGATTTGAATTTATATTTCTTAAATACCATCATATTAATAACTTCACTTATTGCACGATCATAATATAATGTAATTTAGATTACTAGCTAAGCGTAGAGGTTAAGAACGAACACCAATTGTGATCGTAACAGGTGTTAACCTATATGTTCAGATTTATATTTCAATGTATTTTATTATTGTGCTTTTTTGTACCAAATATACAGTGTCACCCAAAAATTTGTGTTTTGAAAAATTATTTCGATCCGATGAAACGTTGAGTTTGAGAGCGAACGAACCCCGTAACAAAACTGGATATATGCGAGCAATCTTCCAACACTCGGGGAATGTAGATATACTCAATGATAAATTAAAAATTGTACATAGAGTTTTCTTTCAAAGGCATTGTATAAAAAGTCACATTACATTTTAACTGTTTTAATGAATAAGAACTCACAAACATATTTCAAATATACATATATCTCACCCACGACAAACAATCTTCGGACAACAATCTGGGTATGGTTTGTACAAATATTCTACAAGTTGGGCATGCAGGAGGTCCCGCAACAGTGCCGCATCTGCATAAAAAAAAGACAGTTGCTCCGCGAAAGTTTCACAATTTTTGTCGCATATTAACTTACGACTCCATCGCTATATATCCATTACTGCTACAAGTAGCTCTGCTACAGATATTCGGGATAAAATTAGATCGCCTTTCTCCTGCTCTCATTAAACCCAACTTAGGCGAGGAAGATTTACAAGAAAATCCTTGTGCCTTTTCCAAAGCTGTAAAAAAATCGAGTAAATAGCATAGGCTCGTTTTTATTTTTTCTTTATTTTTTTTTAATCCAGTAGGCCTTTGGAGGGAAAGATTCCAAAACCGGAAATTCAGAAAGATTATTAAACTTTGGAAACATGAAGATGACATATAGCTACGTATACCAGGCATTTTTTTTTCTGCGGAAAAAATACTCTGACTGGGTGAAATAAATTTTTGAAAATTGGAAATTTTCTATTCCTGTGTGGATAAGAGATGCAGATTAAGATAAATATTATGTGTTTGCATAAAGGTTACCAACGGACGGTTTCTCTTTCTCTAGATACTCTGTAGAACGAATGTCTCACATATTGTTGATATTAATCTGTGACATTCTCTATAGATAATAAATAAATTTAAATAGCCTGCGTTTGTGTAGTTAAGACGCCCTAGCATTTTGTTTTGCACAATATTGACAGTTCTACTGCAATTGTTTTTCCGTTTTCTCTGGCATGGCTAACTTGTCACATTTCTGATGAATGCAAGAAAATACTTCGAAAACCCTTTCAGATAGGTATAGGGAACTTAATAACAAATTGCTCTTATTTTTAACGTTAAATAATAATAAGGTAGAAAAAAATTGGGTATTCCATTTGGAAATTTTGACTTTTCTGATTTTTTCGGAAGTAATGTTTTAACAACATTCATGCACACCGTGTATGAGATATAATAATTTTTATGCGCCATCTTAATACATTTGCCTTCAGTCCATAAGCATGCTAACTGGACTGAAGAAAATTGGAAGCGCATATGAGATATTAACATTTTTGTAAAGCGTTGCAAATGTCACTTTTCTGCAAAGAATCGAAATATCTCGAAAACAAATTAATTTAAGTGTAGGGATTCCCACATAAATTTTACCTAGAATTTTAAGGGTAATTCAAAAATATAAAAATATGCAGGGTATTGCATTTAAAATAAGAAAATTTACGTCATACCCTGTATAATGGAAAGTGCTAGACACTTGTGCATATTTTTTATATATTTGTCTATACCAAAATTTTCTAATTTTCTGGTAAATAGTTTATCATATATAGCTCGCTGGCGTTCGTCATGCGACACCCTGTATTTGATTTACGGGAGTAAATGGCTCTGCTCCGATAAGCCATTGAGCAGTGCTCCTAAAACTATTGAGCTGAAATTAAAGCTAATGTCACACAAACTGTAAATACCAAAAATTAGCTCAATCGATGTCACCCCATTCGAGATATTAGCATTAGGGTGTAAAAATTCAATATTTTTTTTTCTCAGGAATTAATTAAGCTATGACGTTCAAAAAATTATGTAAGTAAACACTGATTATGGGCATTCTATAAGAAATCAAGAACTAATTCCCTCCACTCAGTTTAAAGTTATTATTATTTTCCCCCCTTTTAAGGGTGTTTTTTTTTTCGAGTTTGGTTCAAGCTGCCAACTTGACTTTTTGTAATATTAGACCGTATGCGTTTAGGTTTATTATATATTTTTTTTTTCAGTTTTTTCTGTATGGTAGAACATGTAAATAAAAAATCAAATCTCTTTGAATAATCTTAGTAGGAGCAATTTGTCATTGTTTCTTTTAGGGTTAAGATAATTATTCATCGGTTAATTTCAAGATTATTTGTATAAATGTTACGTTAATTTAAATTATATTAAAGTCCTTAGTAGACTCAAGTATAGTGATATCACTAACTAACTAAAAAAAGGCCTGTATTTTTTTGTATTTTTTTTAAATTAGTAAAAATTAGATTTAAGAAAAAATTCTGATATTGAATTGATTTGTTGTTGATTAATTTTGCAATATTTTATGATTCTGATAATTTTTGTTAATAAGATACTTTTTTAAATTTTATTTTGAGTGTTGAGAGCTCGCTAGGAGACGTGCTTCGATCAATCTTAAGGTCATAGCAATATGTAATGCGCAAGCCAAGTGTAATTTGTAAATTTCCAATGCAAAAAAGCCATCGACCGAAAAAAACAAACATCTGGCTTAAATGCTTGTGCTTTCAATCTCTTACTCATCGGTAAACGAGGCTTAAGCGCTATTTGGAATAAAATTATCTTTAACTATGAGTGACACAGCTACACTTAAAATTATTTATGAATAAATTTTCCAATATTTATCTGTAAATAGTTTTATCTTTGTTTAAGTGTTATTCGAATAACGACTACTGGTTGCATAAGCATGCATTATCTATGATTGCAGATTTACAGATAACCTTGTAGGCCCTGCAGATATGCATAGAATGCGACCATTACTCTAAATTGTTCACCTGAAACATGCGTCGGTTCCATCCATACGGCACAGTAAGCACCCACGAAACACAATGTAAATATTAGAAGAGATTGATTCATCTTAAAACAGTGTGTAGTGCTATGTTTAATTGTATAGCTATATAATGACAAATAGAAAGACTGTATGTGATTTATATATACAAATGCTTACGTAAACAAATTGTAATTATGTAAGTAAGAACAGAGATAACAATTCTTGGAAATTATTCGGAAGACGCGATAGCGATAACCAACTGCCTATTTTAAACATGTAAATTGTATACAATCACACAAGGTAAAACTCATACAGTTATTTTTTCCGAGCAGGAAGGGGGGACTCATTTGAGGGAGTACAGTTGTACTTTTGCTCCCTAGGGAGGAAAGTTGTACTTTTCCTCCCTAAAGCGGAAAGTAAGTGACTGGCATGATGAAACTGTACATCTTATAATATGTTACATTATTGATAGATGACATTAGTAAACTCGGCCCAGTCTGAGTCCATTTACTTAACTTGACAGTTCTCAAAAAAAAATTGTCAGATTAAGCCTACTATCTATCATGTCACTCACAGGTATGTCTTTATTATTTTTAGACATGCAGTTAAAATTGGACTGACTGAAAAAAAAATAGTATTCAAACCACGCGAGGAAAGTGCTATTGCAGGCTTTTGGCAATTACAACAATAACTAACTAATACTACTAACTACTAACTAACCATGGCGACAAAAGATATTCTTTCTCACAAATAAATAGATATCTTTGAAAACTATATTTGGATTAAACAATAAAATTAATATACAGGGTGTTTCATCAACAGGGAATTCCTCTATAACTCGTAAACAGTGACAAATAGGAAAAAAGTTTTTATAAATTGCAGGATTATAATTTTTCTATAACGCAAAATTATCGCGATTTGTACAGGGTGTTTCGTAACCTCGGTACAGCCTTAGAGATGTTACTGTAGATGTAGATGTTCAGATCATCCGCATATGTTAGAACAGAGCAGTCCAACTCCGTTATCAAGTCGTTGATATATAATACAAATAGTAAGGGACCGAGATTAGATCCTTGAGGTACTCCTGAAGTGGATATGAAATCGCATGAGTTATAGCCGCTGTAGTATACGTGATTTTTTTCTGTTAGTTAGATATGAGGCCATTAACCGTAAAAAAGAGCTGTCAAATTCAATGTGAGAAAGTTTTTTTCAGAAGTATGCCGTGGTCAATAACGTCGAAAGCTCGGCTGAAATCTGTATATATGACATCCACTTGGCCGCCCTCATCCAATGTTTCAGCAATCTTGTGAGTTATAGTGCAGAGATTTGTAACCGTATATATTTTTGGTACAAAGCCGTGTTGGTAAGGTGAAATAATGCGATTACAATGGAAGGATAAATGTTTATGTAAAACAGATTCATATATACTTTAGCGAAAATAGAAATAATGGCTATCGGCCTCTAATTACTAATACTGGTACTGTCTCCTTTTTTAAAAACTGTTGCCGTTGGATTGCGATCGTTTCATTTATGGATTTTATTTAAAGATTATTGTTTCATTAAATTAGGAATTAGACCCTGCAACGCCATCTAGCCGCTAAGTTTCATACTTCGTGCTCGTTCCAACGTATCTTTACCGTAATAGTCAAAAGTAATGTATCATTTTTCGTTATTCATTTCCAAATTATTAATAATTCATTGTCCGCCAAAATAGCTTTTCATTATTCAATTATTAGTTCAAGTTTCGTTCATTAAAACCGTTTCTTTTGCGTGAATTACTCCGCAATGGTAGTTTGTCAGTGACTTGGTTTGAGTAACGTTGCATTTTCCTGTTTCCGCCATCTCGCTAAGCAAGGGAGACGCAGAGGCTTCTTACATTAGACACGCGCTGTTAGGTTGCTCCGTTGAAATTTTATTAGTTACCACATTTGTTGTGGGATATTGTCACGTGAAGAACCTCCAATACCGAGTGCATTTTCTGTTTTACCTAGGCCGCCAGGAGAAGTGTTTAATTGCATCGATATTTCCCTGAAAAGGGTTTTACAAGCAGTAGCGTCAAGCCGGCATTCATTTAGTTTAATGGCGTCATTGGTAAGCTGACTTTTCTTTCGGTTGTTAACTTTATCAGTTTTTGTAATCCGGTCCTGTCCTTAGGACCTATTTCGTTTTGATTTGAACCTAGTGGGTGAAAGAAATACCTAATTTGGGAGACCAAATCGTGATCGTTGAATTAACCTGCACCGCGTACA